>JAAXYW010002305.1:0-15979 GCA_036851895.1 Orthonychiurus folsomi
TAAACATTTAACGAATTTCTATTTGATTTTAGGTGGATTTTGTCAGCTGGGCAGGTTTTTAACCATATGGCGTGTTTTAGGTATTTTGGCGGGTTTTCGGTGGGTGTTTCCTAAAGCGGCGGGCTTCAACTTGTTTGGCGGGTTTCTTCACGGGTTTTGGGTGAGTCGGCGTATTTGGGGGATTTAGATTTTTTGGCGGGGTTTTCGGCGGGTTTTTGGTGAGGCGGCGGGGTCTAGTTAGTTTGGCGGGTTTTGGAAACTTTCGAGGTGTTCATGGGGACTCTAGAGAATACGGCGGGTTTTTGGGAATTCGGCGGGTTTTTGGAATCTCGGCGGGTTTTGGAAATTTTGCCAGGCTTTTAGGCGCGTTCCTGACAGTTCAAGGGCTTTGGACACTTCGGCGGATTTAAGTGTTTTGTTTCAACTTTTCCAAAACGGGCTGGGTTCTTACGTAAAATCGCTCTTACGTCGACGTAAGAATTGACGTAAGAATCGAATTTCTACCTTGACGTAACGCCAGATGGCGACGTAAGAGCTCGATTTCTTACATAATTACGTAAGAGTTACGTAAAAATAGTTACGTAAAACCCCTTAGGTCAAAACGCTAACTATTTATTGTGATGACCGCGTGGAATTTGTAGTTAACAAATGCTTGAAAACTCACTCTGCTGTACTAGTCTGATTACGAGTACGACAAATTCAAAAGCATATGCGATGTAATTGCCAACAACTGACTAAGATACCCCTTGAAAATTTTCAAGATTTTCTTCCCGCCCAAAAGTCCGGGTCTAAGGTCGCCTGAAGTCATTCATGGTCAAAAGTCACGAAACCGGAAAGGTTTACTACATTTTTGCAGTGCGCGCGCATGCGCGGTACAAAGTATATGATATTTTGTGTACTTCTTACTCTGATAATACGAAGCTCAGCTGACAGGCACTGTTCTCTTTAAAAAATCCAAGGGGTTGACGTAGGACTTGAGATACATAAGTACTCCTTAGATTGTAACACTGATTGTCAGCAGTCCACTCGAAAAGTAGAGCCTTAATGCAAAAACACATTTTAATTTTAAGGAATCTGGTATTGAGTGAAACTGCAGTGCAATTACCTGAAAAAATGAAGACACAGTTACGATCCCTGCAATGTAGTAAAATGAAACGGAGAATCCTTTCAATGTATGCAGAAACTCATCCCTAGTTAAAAATTCAGTCGTCAAATTAAGCCTGGAATTATTGGACATCAAATTCGGAGCGTAGTGCCCCTCCTAGGCAGACACAAAAATTTATATTATAATAATTTATATACTATAACTAGTATTAGAAGTGAACTAGACGATGCTATGTAATGGAAATACCGAAAGTGCTATTTGAATGAAGGGATGCGTTAGTTTCCCCAGTATGACTGCCAATGCGAGGAAACAAAGGGCATGGACAAATGTGGCGAATGTTCCGAGAAATAGAAAGGTCTTGTCACATGGAGTTGCATGGCTGAACTAGAATAACATATAATTGATTAGCAATAGCGCTGGTGTATTACTTAAGTTTCGCTCACTATTTTCAGAATCTCAAGAAGTGTTTGAAAGAATGCTTTTTCAGTTTCCTCAGGCGTGGCTGGTTTGTCAAGTTCTTCATCTTCGCCTGCGTCAGATCTGAGAAAATAAGATGTTGGCAATTAAAAAAAATAATAGCCAAATAGCTTCACTATTTGAATTGTAAATAACATCACAGGTTTGACTGTTAACACTAATACGCATTTGATATGGCAAATTCCTTACACAACGTCTTGAAGTGTGATTTTTAAGGGTAAGAGTGGGGCCTTTTCATTTGAAGTCATTTTTAGCCAAATTGAAAAATTGATTGGGAATTCCAATCTGGAAACTTTGTTGTACTCAACCAGAGGAACTCAACTTAACACACAGACAGTAACACGCATTTGATGAACTGAATACTAAATCACACTGCAACGTTATTTCTGTACATGATGCTTCCCTGCTCTTTGGATTTAATTAATGAGTGCGGTTTGGAATTAATTGTTCCAAAATTACGTGTAATGCAGGCCCACATGCATCCAGCAACTCCGTTTATTCAGGCAATTAATTTACTGCTAATGTGGTTTTCACTAAATCCTAATTAATTGATTTGCTTCCGTTTTCAATAGTTAATTTGCGAATGGGTGTGATTTTAATTAATACAGCGCAAGTGCAAGAAGTGATCAAATATAGTATTTAGTTGCACTAACAAATGACTTGACTTAATGCATATTTTGAGCACATGATTCTTGTGTTTTATACTTTTCGGCTTATACACCTTGCTTAGTCAACTAAATTGAATCCGTTCAATGATCAACACAAAGGTGGAAAATTATCACGCAACGCAGTTACACTTATAATTAATGAATCATCTTCTTAATTTTAGCCCTTAAGAAAATAAAATTAAACTATCAACTTAAATGTCAAACGTAGTTTTTCCAAGAAACGCAATGTTCTTTTTCTAAGAAAATAAACATGATCACACGATTTTCCTGTTGTTTAAATTTTAAGGTGCGGCGTAGGGGGCACATTAGGAATTGCTAGGTTTGAAATGTTTGGAATAAAGCTGCACTTCCGCGTTTCTTGGCTGCCGTTGTCCTATGCTACACCAAGTCACATTGTAGTTTGTGCCGTGGAGGATTTCAATACTATTGTAAATTCAAGACAAGGATCATGTGGCAAACCAATATTTTGCTGTTTCTGCTTGGTAAATTAATTAATCTTTACTTTATTGGCACGACGAATACGACACCAACTAGTAATAAAGAATTGCATTTTACTAGGTAGTTTTAGTTTTATCTCACTACTGCATCTAAATATTGCTTACCATATTCTAGGGACCGTTATTATTGTGATGACGACAATAGATGCTGAGACTGGAGAACAACTGAATCATCAAATGTCAAATAAAACATTGGAAAGATGCACAAATGTCATCCAAAATTGTTCAAAAAGTAAGCAAACATGTTCAATTGTCTTCCGATGAAATTTTCCGATTGCCTATGCAACTTTAACAAAAAAGGTTTGCAAAAAGTAAAGAAAATTACAACAAATTTTTAGGCAAAATCGGGAAAATCAAAACACCATACGCGTTGGCGTTAGAGGGCGCCCAATCGGACTACAGGGAAATACAGTTCCAGGATTGGGTGCTTCTGTAGCGTGGCCACATCCGCAACTCAGCGCCTGGAATAAGTGCGTTTCGCCGAGAAAATCCAAGGACGACTGCCTTGGCCTGTGCCCGTATTAATTGCGTTACTCAATCTTAATGACAATGACTCACGTTTTTAAATTCATAATTTATTTAAATTAAAATTTATTGTGAATCGTGTTTTAATTTTTGTGATTGGCAATAAATTGCTGTGCCTGATAACTTAGCTAAGTCTCGGGTATCTGGCGTGCTGTTGCGTTCGGTCGTGTGCGTTTCCAGCCCCAATGACGGCTAAATGAGGCAAGCATTTCCGTTCTTGTCCTACCTGATTATTGATGAACTCGTTGTAAACAATGGAATCCTTCTTGAATTGCCCTGCAACTGCAACCCCGTCCAGCATAGCCTTCACGACCCCTTCCAGATTTTGGGAAACGGTTGCCACGTGAAGTGCGTTTCTTTTCTCTTTGTCCCGAAAAGTTGTTTCATTAAATCCGGGTGATTTTTCATTCGATTGGAAACATTTTCTGCCGCCTGGCACAAGCGAAGCACAGTACGTCCATCTCTATCTTGCTTATATACTGTAATTACCAGCAGAGTGTTATTGATACATCCGGAAACAATTAATAATTGACTGAATTACTTTGTTCTAATTTTTCTGTTCCTGGGCCATGCTCACCAACTAAGAACCAAATGTAGGTTTTTTTAAAATACTGGCTGAGTTTTAATTAAACCGCTAACTACAGGGTGCTTTTTTTAATGTTATTTGGGTTTCAGAACTTCGTATCGTCATTTTTACGGAACCGATTATAACATGGGATACCTCAATTATTTAACCACGCTAATATCTAGTTTTATATGGCAAAATTCACACACTTAAATCCTCCAAATCCGACGTAATCTAAAAAGTTCGAAATAGAGGTATTTCCATTATGCCTAACTGAGCATGCCCGGTGAAGCTCGGCTCTTTGGATTGTTGTGATAAAAAATGCTTTTGGAATGCAAATTTGGCGGATTTTAAAGACCCGCTNAAAGTTCGAAATAGAGGTATTTCCATTATGCCTAACTGAGCATGCCCGGTGAAGCTCGGCTCTTTGGATTGTTGTGATAAAAAATGCTTTTGGAATGCAAATTTGGCGGATTTTAAAGACCCGCTCTGCATTCCTTTTTGTTTGGTGTGCTGTTAAATACCCAGTTGGTTTCCGAAGAAGCTTGTTTGCGGATCCGAATCGGATGAGCACCAGCACGCCTGTTTTGTCAGGCATAATGGTTGAAATTCCTCTATTTTGAACTATCCAGATTTTGGCGGGTTTTCAAATTTGTCCCAACTTTGTCATATGCATATCATCATGGTTAAAATCGGCTCTGGGGAAATTGAAATAAAAATTTCTGAGACCCACATAACATAAGAAAAACCCGTAGCGTCTGAGAATAACTTATTTGTTAATTTCCAACGTTTAATTGTACTGAATGACCGGCAAAAGATAGACAATTTAATTAATGAAACTTACCATCATTTGAGGTCTATTCTTTGCCTTCAGCATAGTGTAACCCAGTTGCACACAGCAAAGAAATGAAATTCCACTTAAATTCCTTAAATGCATTTAACTTACTTAATATTACGTTGATCTAGTTCTACGTGGCCGTAGCAAAGAAATGACTAAATGTTTACTTTTAGTTGGTGGAATACCTAAAATGTTTGTGAGCAGAAATTGGAGTGGCTGGGGGAGGAAGGTCCAGATTTTTGGCTAAATCTATCCAAACCTCGGCCTGCCTTGTGCTGAGGAATTACGTCGCATATTTGGTCTAATCCATGTAGCATGTGCAAGTGCAAACCTCTGCATTTGCTAAACATACAAATAAATGCATAGTCACTTTCATATCCTGTCAATGCATTTTAACTTGTCCTATGTATTTTTGCCTACCGCATGACACTTAGTCAGCCCACAGTATTTGACTCCAGCATTAGCCACGTTATGCTGTGTTAATGTCATTGAATTAATGGGTATACTTTAAAGTAAAGAGAAATCAAATCAATGTGTGTGCATAGTTGTAATTTCCACGCGTTAGCCTGGTAAATACAAAACATAAACTTTTATAAATGAATATAAACAAATCTGGGATGCGGAGAATCTTAAAATCATTGGAATTGATTGAAATTTGCTGCACATAACGTGCAATGTAGGATTTCATTACTCAGTTTGATTATTGCAACAAATCTTACAATCACATACACATTACATATACTATGTGTGCAAAGTATACATACAATGTCGCTAATGGGAGAGCAGCTGAAAATTTGAGTTAATTTACAATAAAACTGAATTGAAATAATTGGAGCTACTGATTAAATGGAATGCAAACAACATATACGAATTCTAAATGCAGGTAAATGAATTTCGAGCAGCACGAACATAACTCTTACATCTGCCGTGCATTTAATTGGTGTGTAAATGCTAAGTCTGAAATGCTTGAAACACACACACACGGAATTCAGGATGACACCGTGCACGGATCCCAAATTAAAGACGAGATGGAGATTGGCTACGTGAAGTTAGAAAATGATAACTATAGTTTGTAATGATTTACACTTGTAAAGGGAGGACTTATGTATGCATGAATTTGTCACCATAAATATATTGACATAATACAAGGCAAATGCAGGCACTTCTCCTGCGCTAACAATCAAATGCTACATTATACAAAGCCGACAGCACGAACATAACTCTTACATCTGCCGTGCATTTAATTGGTGTGTAAATGCTAAGTCTGAAATGCTTGAAACACACACTCGTAATTCAGGATGACACCGTGCACGGTTCCTAAATTAAAGACGAGATGAAGATTGGCTACGTGAAGTTAGAAAATGATAACTATAGTTTGTAATGATTTACACTTGTAAAGAGAGGACTTTGTATGTATGCATGAATTTGTCACCATAAATATATTGACATAATACAAGGCAAATGCAGGCACTTCTCCTGCGCTAACAATCAAATGCTACATTATACAAAGCCGTCTCGTCTATATAATTGTTGACTGGGCACACGTATACGGAAGCAAACTGCAAATGAGGTTAGTAGACCAGCCGGTTTTGCCCATATTTACAAATTTAGAAATCAATGTGTTACCCAGTGTGGACAGACGGACACGGGATGTCGTTTCCAACCAGAATACTTCCCTGAGTGTTTCTGAATAGTCAACAATATGTACACCAAAATCGGTAGTGCATTCTAAATCACTTTGATAAGCTATCTGATTTAATTCCCTTTGATGTATTTTTGCAGTTGGCATTGCCGTGTGGGCATTGTTTGCATTGAACTATTCCTGCGGTTCAACTAACCAGTTGAAAAGACACGAGAGCTGTTTCAACACAATTCACTGTCGGTTAATCTTGGGTGACCTGAACAAGGCGGCCAAACAGGAGACAGAAAGCCAGGTGCAATATGCAAGGGCTGAAAACGAGAAGACTGACCGTGATGAATTCATCAAAAAATATAACGTTACGGTAAGTAGCACTAATTCTTTAAACAACCTACAACTACAGCATGGCTGACTCACAAAATTGTGTCATTTTCTTAGACGTACTGTGAAGCTCGGCTAGGTAAGTGTCGGGACGAAGTTGAAGCAATGGCGGGGAAATTGAAGATCAAGTACCCTTACGTTCCTTATCGTCATTACGAGTATTCGTACTTCTTCTGCAAGAACCGGGGGAACTGGGACCCTAAAATGAAGGAATTCATTGATCCTAGATTTGGATGCCACTTGAGCGGTGTGAACGCGGAGGAGTTTTCCCATTTGGAAATGTTTGACTCCCTTCACAAAGCTAACGGAGTCAAGGAGTTCCCTCCGAATTGGGCGGAGTCACTGGAGTGGGAGAAAACAAATCTGCAATGGGTGGGCTAACACGTGCTTATCATAAGGAAACCAATAAATATAATAGAAAAATTAACTCTTGAAAAGTGCGGATTTATTTTAAAATGCCATAATGTGCACGTGTACATCCATATGCTATGACGCATGACCAGTCAGCAAATTAAACTTGTCTGCGAAAGCTGTTCCTTGTACTGCTCGAGTATGTATTCATTGAAGCATTACCCAATTGCATCTTTGCTTTGTTTGTCTCTATAAAGTTTTGATTGGGTTGTTTAGCTGTTTTCTATTTTAACTTATTCGGCACAATTGGAACATGCACACGTTTTTTGACAAAACTTATGTTTATGACGTAAGACGTAAGTAAGATTTATACCACAGTTTACATGTAGTTGGTTCCTTGGTTCTTATCTTACTACAATATATCACCCTACTGTCGTATGGGTTCGAGCACTAACCCCGGGAATTTGTTCCTTTTCATTGAAATTAGTCATTTTGCCGACGAGGTCATGGAGGAGCGATCTAATGGAAAATCATGAAAATTCATTATGCATGCGCAGATGTTGCCATTGGTTTTGCGCGCATGCAATTGTCCAATGATTCAGACGCTGAATGTGCAGGAGCTGTAGCAGTCGCCGGTGAACTTCCAGCTCCAGTCCCTTTGACTCCACTAATTCAGAATATGGACCACTTTCATTGGTTTTGCCGCCACAGAAGTAGAAAATTATCCCGAAAAGTAGTAAGTAATTGATCACGTTAATTCAACATCTTAAATTTAGTCCTTAAAAAATAAAATAACTATAGCCATTTAAAAGTTAAACATAGGTTATCTGAAATTATGCCAAACGGCATTTTTCTACACATAAAAGGCAATATTTTGTGCAATAGGAAATAAACACGCTCGGACGAACTTCCTATTGTTTCAACTTTTGCGGTTTAGGTAGCAAATTAGGAATTAGTTTGAAATGTTTTGACTGACTAAAACTGCACTTCCGCGTTTCTTGGCTGCCATTGTCCTGCGCTGCGCTCCGCGAAGCCACATTGTAGTTTATGCTGCAGAAGATTTCAACACTAGACTAAAATCAAGACAATAATTATGAGGCAAACCAATATCTTGCTGTTTCTCCTCGGTAAATTAATTATAATCTTTCATTTATTGATACGGAATATATAACCAGCCCCGCTATTATCGTAAAATTGCATAATGTAGGTTCCATTGTTGTTGTGGTGGTGACAATAAATGCTCAGACTGGAGATCAATTAGGTCATCTCAGCGCTCAGCCAGCCGAATCCAATGAAACATTGGAAAGATGGACAAAGGCCACAACCAAAATTGTTCAGAATGTAAGCAAGCATGTTCAATTGCCTATTCCATTTTGACAAAAATGGTATGTCAAAATTGAGAAAAATGTCAACACAGTTAGGCAAAATTGAGAAAATACCGAATGCACTAGAGGCGGGTAATCCGGCTGCAGTGAATCTGCAACTATATAAGCTAATTAATTAAATAGTTTGTTTGATTTACTGAGCATTAATAGGCAGGAAATAGGCAATTTTGTTGCAGTAGCATTGACCGCCATCCAGCGCATTTTGCCAATTTTGCCCCCAAAATTTGTTTCCGTTTTGCCAATTTTGCCCCCAAAATTTGTTGCCGTTTTGCCAATTTTGCCACTTTGGCATTGGCAAGAAAAAACAAACCCACTGGGTTTTTGGCAAGGTCGGGTCTTTGAAGAAAATAAGTGTCGGGTTTTGGGCGGGCGAGTTTTTAAGAAAATTGAAAGCTTGGGTTTTGGGCGGGTCGGGTAATGGAAATTGCACTACCCGCTCACCTATACCCTTCACCACAACGTAATATGTGAACAAGCCCATAGTGACACTTCGAAACTTCCGGTACATAAAAATTAATAATAAGCATTATCCACTCCAGATCACTCGACGAGTTCCCATGGAGGGCAATGAAACGACATTTTACGTGTGCGATGAAACTAATTGGGTGAACGCCATTAATTTGACACTCGGAACGAACAACAATGTGATGGCATTTTCCCCTGAGTGTCGGAACCAATCACATGGGAAAGGTGGACCCGCCCTTCATATGGCCAGCAACACGACTACGCCTAAAGGCAAAACAGAGAAACTTATCTGCCAAAGCGAAAGTGGCTCTTTTGCTATTGGAATCCTGGCACACTTGAAAAACAGAAAAGGGGATGATTACTCGGTACACATGATCCAGGACCTCCAGTTGATTTGTGGCGGGAAACCCGAAATTGAGAACTCTACATACCACTGGAGGATGGCATGTATGCCTGGAACAGCCATGTGTGGGGTTCGGCTTGTAGTTGCCGAAATAGGTAAAGTTGATTTGAACCGAAAATAATTAACTATCAGAAATAATACACTGAAATGTATGCAGAAATACAGAATTTTTATATTTGGAAAATAGATAAAGAATTGTACACGACTGGAGTGACTATTAGCTGCTGCGCCGTACCCGAAGTATTTATGTACAGTGCCGCCATCTTGGTGAGATACGAATTGTCAATATTAATATCAGAATTGTCCAGTTTTGTTTATATGTCAATTAAGAAGTATTTCAAACTCTAAAAACTTAAAGTACAAATTATTTAATTTAATATTCCGACTCAAAGTGATTTGTGTCCAATTCCAGGTTTTTGTCCCAGTTGGCACTAATGCGCCGTTGCTGCCCGCAAATACGTCAAACCCGGACTTCCGCCAATCAGTGTGCATGGGAGGGGATTTCCTACATAACATCTACATAGACGAAGGCAAACATTACTTCGTATGCGGAACACTTCTCACCAAACAAAACCAGTACCCTTTGCTGGATATCTACAACAACACATTGGAAAAACTTAACATCCTAGTCAGGATCATCAAATATGGCCAAGGCGGATGCGAAGGTATTAAAATAATGACCGGGGTGGCTTTTGAAGATGGATCAGCTTGGAAACCAATATGCGCACCTGAAGAGAAACAGAAAGGATTTCCATATCATGATCATGTATCGAATGAAAAGAAGTACTCATGTCCACCTGGACATGGGATGTGTGGTATCGCGTTTGGGATTGGAGAGAGTATGGAATCTACCACACGAAGATCTTCTCTCTTATCCTCACACTCGGAAAAGGAAAAAGGTCCAGAGTATTTCTACAATATAATCTGCTGTCCAATCGAACTAAATTTATGTTCGCCGACCGAAGCCAAGGAAGAGCTTTCCACAGCCCACTGTACGGTCATCAATGCTGACACCATATGCACAGTCGAGTATAAAATCGGACTTGAGAGCATACGAACCCAAACCAAGGAAGAAGTTGACAAATCCGAATTCAAAACCACAATTACCACAGAAACGAAGACTAGTTTAAAGACCTCCTCCAGCGCATCAGCAAAAGCTAAGGCATCCGCGAGTGCTAGAGCATTTGCTACAGCAAGTGGCCAAGCATCCGCCAGTAGTAAATTTAAAGCGGTCGCTGTCACTAAATTTAAATCCTTGCTCAGACTCAAGAATGTCACACAAGATGAAATGATGGAACTACGTGACATGAGTAAACAAGCTAGCAAAGATGCAGACAAAGCGATCGAGGATTTGAAGGCTGCAGGGGATGATGATAAGAAAATAGAAGCAGCTCTTCTAAAAGTGGAAGCAAAAGTATTCGAAGAGGAGGAGTACAATGATCTAAAGGAGGAATCTATAGATTTGGAGGGGGAAGTGAAAATGGTCAAAAAAATGGAGGCTAATGCAAGGGCGGAAGCAGGATACGATGCCAACACAGAAGTGAAAGCAGAAAAGAAATACAAAAAAGCGGAGAAGGAAGTTGAACCTGAACCTGATGATGAATATGAAACTGATGAATTTGGCCCCCCGGAAACGACGGAAACGAATGTGACGACGAAGACAGTTACTGCCAGTTTCCGGGTTCCAAAGGGTGGGAGACTTGTTGCGTATCAAAGGGTCATATCTTGTGGGGATACTAAAAATAGATTGAATGAAGTGATCAGTGTTGTGATCCCTTCAACTATTTGTGAGCCTAGGGATGAGCTGGTAGAGTTTTTTGTGGATAGGAAAGATATTCAACCCGTGTTTAACAACGTTACAAATGGGACATCCTATTGGAATGCGAAAATAACGGCAACAGGGGTTGGACTGCACTGGAATAAACGACCAAGGGAGATGGGTATGTATTCTGAATTGCGTGATGTATCGGCGAGTATGGCAAGAAACTTTTATGAGAAGAATGTGACGACGAAAACAGTTACTGCCAGTTTCCGGGTTCCAAAGGGTGGGAGACTTGTTGCGTATCAAAGGGTCATATCTTGTGGGGATACTAAAAATAGATTGAATGAAGTCATAAGTGTTGTGATCCCTTCCACTATTTGTGAGCCTAGGGATGAGCTGGTAGAGTTTTTTGTGGATAGGAAAAGTATTCAACCCTTGTTTAACAACGTTACAAATGGGACATCCTATTGGAATGCGAAAATAACGGCGACAGGGGTTGGACTGCACTGGAATAAACGACCAAGGGAGATGGGTATGTATTCTGAATTGCGTGATGTATCGGCGAGTATGGCAAGAAACTTTTATGAGAATGTCAAGATGACACCGAGTGCAGTGACTGGATTTGACTGGACATTTCGGCCCAGTGTCACAAGCACAGGAGATATTGAGAAGAGGGATGAATGGCAAATGTACAAACCTGAAGTGTCGTGGGATGAAACTGTGAATCTGACTAGTGAGACTGAGAAGATGAGGTTCTACAGAGTTGTAGGGAAATGTGGAGATGATTGGGTAATTGCTGCCAAGGGTAAAATTGTAGCTAGGCCGTATACTTTATTTCCTACAAATACTTCGGAGGAAGAGCAATTCGAACCCATGTTTAGGTGAATAACGGTAAATTTATGAGTACACTAGCCAAATTGTAATAAATTGTAGCACTGGTATATTTTTCCATGTAAATACATTAAAACAATACAATTCGAAATTTATATCCAATCCCTCGCATGTTTTTGCAATTCTAGTATAGCGGTACTGGGCTTGTAAATTTTATTTGCCGTACATTTATTTAGTTAACTGTAGAAATAGACACACTAGTACTGCACCTCAGTATTAATTCCTTTCTGTTAGGAGAATGGAACTCATATTAGTGGTTTTTCAACATTTTCCATCTAAATCATCACATTAGTAAATAAAATTTGCTTCGCCCCGAACTGACCAAATGTTTTAGTCACGTGTAAATAATTTTCAATTCGGATTTAAGATCTACGTGTGTTAATTCATACCGCGCGCGCGCACGTGGCACGCACGCAACTATTTACGGAGAACAAAAAATTCCTTGCAAAATTTACGCACGCATATACAACATGGCAGTAGCACATTTGCACCCCACTTGTTTCTATGCGCGTAACACAAATTTTTTTTAAATATAAAGTATAAAGCATCTCACTGCACTATGGCTATGCCTCACGCAAAGTCCAGTGGATGATTTCTACCCTATGTAAATGTAATGTAATGTGGTAATAAGGCTAATGTGGGATGACAAGGACAGTCAAAGGTGAAACAAACAACAGCCCATGCCATATGCTATGCTGTGTTATGCAGTGTTCGACGTACGTTCGTACGTTTACGTTTAACTTCGTATTAATTTCGTTACAATCCACAGTCGAAGTCCTAGGCAGTGCCGTGTGTGGCCTGAGTATGTACGACTCATGGAAAAACGTGGATCTCATAACGAAATTCATGTATTTGCATTTTGCGCATCGCACACCACACGCACACCCGCAGCACAGCACTGCACAGCATATCTGCATCGTACGACAGTGCAGTAGTGGAGTGGTATGTATGGTGTATTACATATGCAAAAATCACACTGCATTTAATCATCATTTTGGTCACTTGAAGCTGAGGCCATCAATTTTATCAGGGATTAGAGCACCCACTGCAATACTGCAGTCAATTTCTGATGAAATGTATCTAAAATTGTTATGTGTGGTTAGTGGGTGATACGATATTTAGTTGGGCAATAATATAAATGTGCATCACATTTTCATGGTCCTTGCCTTGTGACAATAACGGCGTTAAGAGCATGCTTCGGGACACAATGGTTTTTCTAAGAAACCTGTACTACAAATTGGCTTTAAAATTAACTACTAACATTTCTGCCGTGCCATAATTAAAATGTTCAATTCTGCCAAATAAATTGATTCTATTATTCAAAAAACTACAAAAATAGGCATTTTAAATGTAAAATTCTAAATGTTTTAACTTATCTCTAGAAAGCAAAACCCATTCAAAATGTGACTTAATGTTTTGGGGAAATTTTATTATTAAAAATCCGATTTTAAATTTCATGTATTTTAGTAAACGGTACTAATGATAATCTATGCTACCAAGTTCAAATTTAAATTCCGCATGCACTATGCAAATAAATATGACCAACACCAAGACTTGTATATTTTAAATAAATAATTTTATTAAAAATAAAATTTAACGGAACAATAGATCTTAGTAATAGTATAGTAGGTAAATGTTACGGGGGTAGGCAGCGATTATATGTATTTTTCGACAAAAACTAGAGCCTTCCATAAGTGTATTACTTTTAGACGTTTTGCGCATGCGCAGCTGACTAAAAATTTACAATTACATTTTCATTTTCATTATTTCCTCGTCCCTATCACAAATCCGTTTCCCCCCATAAGATAGCACAGATAGAGCAAATCCTCCCCCCTCATTTGTATGGATGTATGTAACCCAGTACGCATGCGCAGTACATAACGCATTGTAATTAAAAAAAGAATATGACAAGGGTACCAAAACGGCATATCTCATAAAACCAAATCCCCGCCCCAGGTACATTTAACATTGTACGGCATCCGCCGCCCCCGGTTTTGTAAAGCTACACAACAATTGACTAAAACAACCCAATGGTTGCAAAGTAAAACAATACACTTGCGCACGCGCAGTGCACATTAATAATAAATCCCGTTAAACGTTTACTCAAACACACAAGCTCTTTGGTAATAAATTCTACAAAAGTGAAAATCAACAACACACAAAAACAGACGAGCAAGTCAATTCAAATTTTCCGCCGGCCAAAACTCGAACCAAATCCTGCGCAAGCGCAGGTCATGTAAGGTCAGGTCAAGGGGGATCACAAAATATTTGAATTCAATTACAATATAATTAAATTCAGGTTGTTTTACGGTACAGTGTAAAAAGGCCGGGTACACTACGGCTAAAATTAATATATGTACTTTTATATGTATGTATTATGCGCAGGCGCATAGCTAACACCGTCCCTCCCGTCTCCGTGCGTGGGAATTACAAAAAAATACCAATATTAATATTATAATGTAACATGTACACACATTATGTACTATATATGTATTATTAATTTCTCGTCTAATTTGCTATTATTTTCTATATAAACATACCTTTCCGGCTACTAGCGCCCTCTCTTTTCCCTCAAGGTACAACGTACTTGTATGTTATGTTATAACCCCATCTGTGTGTATTGATTTGAACTTGGTTAGTGTAGCAGTCCTGTCATTCCTTCGCCGCGTGACCTTTGACCTTTACAAATTCCCACAGTGGATCCCCACCCCTCCCCCCCAAATGTTCTCCAATTTCCCAATCAGCTGAGCCTGCTGCTTCGACTTGATGTAATTTGAGAATTCGACGGGGGACATTTGCTGGCGGAGCAGTTTCTTTGAATTGTTGATCTTCAATTTCGTGGATCCGAATTTTGTTTGCGCAAACGCAGCCGTCGTCATCAAATTGGATGAGGAGAGGGGGGTCGTCGGCGGGGCCGTCGTTTTCTGCGCATGCGCAGGTTTCATGAGTACCGCCGCGGGAGCCGTTGCTGGTGTCACTGCCACAGTTGGGGTTTGCGCATGCGCGTGCGCGTTCGCAATGCCCACTCCAACTTGCGCATGCGCAGGTACCAAGTGCTCCAACATCTGCATTTCCAATTTCCCGCCAAACCCGCCATTGCCATTGCCGAAATTCAAATTGAGGGCCGGCCCCTGCTTCCCGTCATTTTCATCGTTGATGACCTCGGATGACCTTTGACCTTGATTGGTGAGGGCGAGGAGCTTCTCAATGTTATTGACCTTGGAGTTCCAGAGGATGGTGATATTGTTGTCGTCGATCGTTGAGGTTGTAGGCGACCTCGCCGGGGTCAATCCATAGGTTGAGGTCAGGGAGGAGGACGACGAGTTCGGAGAGGACGATGTTGGACTCGAGGGCGGCTGCTTTGACGAGGGGGTCGAGGGGGAGTTTGATGCAGCGGAAGGCGGTGCCCTTGAGGGGGGTCTTTGTGTACCAGTGACCCTTGTAGCGGGCGGCGAGGGCTTTGAGGAGGTTCTCGTACAAGAGGTCGATGGACCGACGCGGGAGTTTGTTGTACAGGTACGAGATGAGGAAGTGCGTTCCGATTGAGATCTCCAGATGCATCGCGGGGTCTGAAAAACAAATGTGGGCCAAATATGAATTAATACACCCAAAGTAAATATGATTATATTGTAGGGCCAGTGAAAAGGTTAAAACTCATACTAATTGGATTGTGGCTTAAAAATTGAATTTCCAGCGACAAATTGCTAGGGAATCAGTAAATAACTAGAATAAAAATTAAAAACACTAATATTCAAAACAAGGCTTTGAAAATGTGAAGAATGCGGAAATGTGGCGGAAAGGCTCGAAAATAAAATTCATTTCAAACAGCATATTGGAGTGGAAGTTCAAATTCCTCCGGGGGCGTTTTTATCAAAATAACAGGTGGTACAGAAGCCTCATCTTGAAAAGTGCAGATTTTAAATACACATTTGGCGGTGGATGCCATAAAATCCACTAAAAATTTGAGTTACTCATTAAAAATTCATTACGAAGCGCTAAGCTGCGCAACTTCATAAACGCACAATGT
>JAAXYW010002306.1:0-15979 GCA_036851895.1 Orthonychiurus folsomi
ATTTTGCACCTGTAACGGTTGTTGCACACTCTGCTATAGCTAGGCCAAAAATTACCAGCTTAATATACATTGACTTTTTTTGGGACTTTTGCATTGTTTATGGTATTTTATAATATACAGGCAACTTTTTGCCCACTCAAACATCTTAGCAAATCAAATTTCCAATTTTATTCCTATTGACCCGATTTTAGTAAATCATATATTGTTTCAATCGCATTAGTCTGTTCCTTTTGCTACCAAAACCCGCTAAATCACCAGAACCTGCAAGACCCACCAAAACCTCAAACATTCAAGGCACAAATTTTAACGCTGCAAGTGGCCGATGTGGCTCTCCTCAAAACTGGTCATCTGACACGAAACGCCTAAAACAAAAACAAACGGGGTGGGTTTTCAAAACCCGCCATTTGCGCCGAGATTTTAAACACAAAGATGACCGGTTTGGCGGTTTCCTTATTAGCCGCAACTGAAGTCAAACAGACCCACACTGCAAATGTGATTGGCTTGTATAATTGAGATTTTGGGGGGTTTGAAAATAAACAGACTTGTGCGGCTAAAGCAAGATATGATTTACTAAAATCGTGTCATTGGGAATAAAGTTGCGAATGTTTGAACACAGTACCAATCGAAAAAAACACTCTGTAAAGCTCTTATCCCGAGTCTGAAATAATTTGTAATGCATTACTATGAATGCATCAAATTAGCAGCTAGATTAGATGGTTGCAATGCGAGTGGCGGACATGACTCGCTGTATCCATTATATCCGACAATACCACGTTGATTGCATTATTTGGCGGGTATGCTCAATATGCTGAAACTGGTGTATTGTTGGCATGACCGAGTCGTTTAGAAATTTTGTGGAACCACTTTGGAGAGCGCATTGCGCTCTTTAAGAATTGAGCGCGGTGTCCTACTTTTTTATGTTTCGTTTGTCCTTCAATATTTCCAATTCAGTCTTCTGCAATCTTCACACGGTGAAAATGACTCGTCGTATTGTGGTGCATGTTCTGCGTAAATGGAATTTGCAGTGTTCGTAAACTGCTACGGCTGTGCAATTCCTCAGATCGTAATATAATACTTTTACCTTTTTACTTTTGATTTACAGATATTCTAAGCCAGTGTAAAGATATTGTGTAGTACGAATGAAATGACGAACAAGGCATACAATTTTTATTTTTCGAGTTAACTACACTTAATTATGGAACAAACTTTGCCTTGCATATTTTCAGATCTTAGCACAATAAATATAAAACCAAATGTGCGTCACTTTTATTAAATACAGTTCGTCCGTACGAATAACATTATTTAATATTAAATTAATTTAACTATAACCACATAATGATGAGTTTAGCAAAAACAGGCAACTCTTTTACATTGAATTTTGAACTTTGCTCTACCCACACAATCGTAAACTGGAAATTATATTGTTACTTATAGAGATTTCAGGGCTACATTTTACTGAATATACCAAAAGACTCGCTGTACATACACAAAATTTGGCTAGCTCACCATTGGTGTTTGTTCAATGTGCTAGCAAATGTTAAGTTGGAGCATATAATGTCATTCCATGCTGCGGCGCGGTCAGGCCACAGTTAGGAAAAATACGTGCAGAATGAGGTATCAAAAAAGTCGAAAAACACCACTACGTAATATATGAACGAGCCCTTTTGGTGGTGGTGGTCCTATTACAATTTGGCCTCCCATTGCGCTGTCTGTCTCTGCAATCAAGCCAGAAGCCGTAGACGTAACTGGAAGTTCAGCCATAGCTGTGGCTAAGGCCTCTGACTCTAGAATAGTTGTTGGAGTTGTTGCAGTAGTAAACGGAATAGTAGAAGTTGTGCTGATAGTGAATGATGTTATTGTTGTTGGTGCAGTTGTAGATGGTTTTGCGGAAGAAGAAGCAGTTGTTGTTGGGTTTGTAGATGTCGACGTTGTTGCCTCAGTAATAAGGGTTGTTGTTTCAACTGCGGGTAATAGTATAAGTGGCGCCATCGGTGGCATAATTAGTATTTGCCCTGTGCGCAATGTTGTTGCTGATGGCGCCGTAACTGGTGGCACTTGAACTGGACCAGCTGGCATTACTGTTGTTGTAACAATTGGTGGGGTTGCCGGCGGGATAGTTACTTGTTGCCCGAAGGTCAACTTTAAAAAACAGATGATGCATAGAAGCACTTTGAACGACATTTAAACCAGCACTTGTTAGATGTGATATGTGAGAGTACTTTGAACTAATGCAACTCACTAATATTCAGGCGCATGTTACATCCTCGGAACGTGCACCTTATGTTAGCTTACAAGAAATGGGTATCTGCTTTCTTCAAATGTAAGATGGTGCCATTTTAAAATAGTATTTATGAGTACGAGTTGAAATGTCAAGCAGCTCAACATTTACTGTAACTCCACTGGCGATTGCAATCTGTAATCCAAAATGTTAGCAACGCGGAATACCAGTATGCAAGGAAAGTCACCTTCCCGCGTCGCCTGAGGTTTGTCATGCTGGAAATGTAAATCGTGGAAATGAATTATATGGTTTCACCTAGTTTTTGATATTTGATTTGAATCAAGCGAAATATTACAAGCTGTTTGGTGGTGCATAACACAAAGGGACAAATCACTAAACATGACTTTCCAATTTTGTAACTTCCATTCAAAGGGAAAAGGCTTAAAGGCAAATATTGGACACACACAACACACAGTCAGTCAAATATTTGCGTCACATTTTGCTGCCAATGCGCAATGCACTGACGCAAATAGTGTATTGTGGCGAACAATCATTGTAATACTTGTTGAAGATGAACAGGAATGTGACGTGAATGTGATGGATGCGACTAATGTTGTCCAGTTTGATCAAAACAATATATTAATTAATAAAGCCAACAAGAACTTACTAGCAGAATTAATTGCTTATTGATTATTGATTGGACCAATTATCCACGGATTTTGAGTACGAATAAGTATGTACAAGACATAATGTATAGGAAAGAATTTTGAACAGCACATATAACAAAGTTGCTCACAGTCAAGAAGTGCTTCAAATAATGTGCTACGTTTCGTTAGTTTTTGAATTTGAATGAGATGAGCATTTGAATAAATACGGTATAGAACAATGAAAATTGAAGGATACCCATTTATAACATAAATAAACTATACATTAACTGCCAATTCCTACAGCAATTTCAATATTGAATTTCATTATATAATTGACTTAAGGTTTCGGCTGAATCTCCCATTTTCGTTTCAAATATGAATACATCATGCAATACACTACCCTGGTATTGGAACTTGTCCACTTGGAATTGTTGTTGCTGCAGGAGCAAGCGTTGTCGTGGGTGGTGGCGCCACAGGTGGCACTGTTATCTGACCTGTTGGAAGCGTTGTTATTACAGGTGGGACAGTTGTAGGTGGAGACGGTGGTGTCACAGGTGACACTGTTATTTGACCTGTTGGAAGCGTCGTTACTACAGGTGGCACGGTTGTAGGCGGAGGCGGTGCTGTCACGGGTGACACTGTAATTACACCACTTGGGAGAGTTGTGGTAGCAGGAGCACGAGCTGTGGTTGTGGTGGCTGGAGGTGGCGTAGCAGTTGTGGCTGGCGGTGGCGTCACGGGTGGCACTGTAATCACACCACTGGAGAGAGTTGTGGTAACAGGAGCAAGAGTTGTTGTGGCTGGCGGTGGTGTCACGGGTGGCACTGTAATCACACCACTGGGGAGAGTTGTGGTAACAGGAGCAAGAGTTGTTGTGGCTGGCGGTGGTGTCACGGGTGGCACTGTAATCACACCACTGGGGAGAGTTGTCGATAACAGGAGCAAGAGTTGTGGTGGCTGGCGGCGGTGTTACGGGTGGCACTGTAATCACACCACTTGGGAGAGTTGTGGCAGCAGAAGCACGAGTTGTTGTTGTGGTGGCTGGAGGTGGCGTGACCGGTGGCGTCGTTGTAGTAACTCCTGGGACGACCACCACCGCGGGTGTGGCTATGCATACTTGTGGCGTCGTTTGAAACAATACAATGTTGGCTCGACAGATGGATGTGTTTCCCAGCAAACAAAGACAAGTAAGGCACCATTTTTGGATTGTCGTAAATGCCGGTGTCCAAACATTCCTTGGAGTGCAAACCCCTCGTATGACTGAATACACATACAAATTTGCAATTAGCAATGTGAATTATCTTTAAACATAAAGACACAATTTACCCGAAACTGTTGTCTCGCTCTCATTAGCTATTCCGAACAAGATTAAATTAAATAGAAGCAGTCGCGCTTTACTTTCTTCAAAAATCTGTTTCATTGTCAATGTTGAACCCTGTCAATTCTAAAATCAGAGGCTCTTGGTCAAGTACTACTGCCAAGATAGAATGTCCCATAAAACTGAAGTGCCTGGCACAATTAATATGTGTTTTATAAAACCTCTTCAGCAATTGTTAGACTTTGGCTTTTGCATTCTCATTTTTAAATTGCACCCAAATCATCAAATTAAAAAAACATTATTGTATAATTTAACATGGTGTTTGCCCACACATTGAAAATACTGCATATTGTTGTGCACACGCTCCGAAATTAGAGTTGACTTGTGTTTGCGTAGCATTAATGATTAATTTCAAACGAAAGTAAAATTGTAGTGACCCAATTGCAATTGGAAATGCCCAACTTGCCGTTGCCACTAACGCCTATCTGGATTGTCCGGACGTGAGTCCACAATTTTTTAGTTAAACGAGTTGAATCACATTCACCATCTGATTGAATCCGCTTGCAAATGCCATAAGAATAGATGGTTTGACCCATGAATGAATCCTTCAAAAATTGAGATCAAGGACAACATAATTAATCTGAATATACTGAACAATTTAGCCATGCAGAATTTAATTAAACGAATGATTGTAATTGTAATCTGCATGAAAATTTATTCCTTGAAGAGCAGAACTTTGAAATTTTAAAAACTTTTCCCGAAATATGCAGCAAATTTCAATGAACAGCATTTTTAGTAATCCAGATCACCTCAATCACCTGCATGAATCACATTTAATCAGATTATATCTCAGTCGCAGAAGTAAAATTAAGAATCGGATAATGGAAACAGGTGAATTTGTTAATTACGCCTTGTTCTACAGACTATCCGCTGCGATTCATTTGCCCAGGAAAAGTACCCGGAAAAATTAAAAGACACCGTGGATTCAATTACTCCTTCCGCTCAATTGCGGTAATGCACTTGTGCTGTGGAATCGGGCAACGAATGAATACACTCATACATCTATTAACATTAAGTTAATCTGTGGTTGTGATTAGTCAATTTAGAAGTTGACAGTCGCAGAAAGCTAATTGGCTTGTGTTTGACTTGGCCAAGTTGGTCGAAGTAACGACTAAACGAAGGGTTTTACTGGATTCCGACATTTGTTTGTGAGGAATAATTTAACAGGTAATTGTAATTTGTTTGTTGTATTTTCTACTGTATTCTTGTTGGGAGTATGAAACAGTTGGGTGCATGTTCATTAACATTCGATTGTAATTTTGATAATCGGTAACTGGATTACTAATAATTACTGACTGAATTTAGATAAACATTGCATTTAATGGCATCGTCGAGTTTGCTGAATTAGCCGGTTCAGTAGGACACAAAATATGCCTGCTCTCTAGTTTTTCATATGTCATAGTTACGCTCAGTCAGTATTTATATAATGGTTACTTTGTGTAGGAAGCAATTATAATCGCAGGATTTCGCAATGCAATGCATAATCTACGCTCAGACTCAAAACAAGAGATCCGAATCAAATGAATATTATGATTTCTGCATCTTTTAGCACCAACAAGTAATCCCAGTGTTAAATTTATTAGGAGACTTGAGTTTTACAACTTTTACTGTCGGATTTAATTCTCTACTAAATCGTACTAGTTTGAATCCGACCATTCCGACCTCAAAATGAATTCCTATCATTTTCTTTTCAAACCAAAATACCAGGCAATCGAGAACAAAATTGAAACTGGAATTAGTCATGAGTTGATTTCAGGAACTTTTCATAACTAGCTTCATCCATAAGTCCATCCATTTCATCTGGTTTGGTTAACTCCAATTTGAATAGCCAACCTAGGTATTCAAAATGTATCCTAGTTAATTCGAGACTCTAATTTGTATTGCAGGAATGTACTAAATTGTTTAATTTCTTTATTTACCTTTATCGTAGCATGACTGGTTAATTAAAGCAGGTGTGTTTTCAACTTCAGTATTTTTCTCGGTAACTTTTCCCGATAACGGGCAGTACAACTCACTCGCTGCCTTCACGCTCTCTAAAGCTCCGCACTCATCTGATATACGAAATTGTAAATATACATCATAGCATTTAAAAGAAATCTGATTCATTAAAAATTTAGAAGTATTTACCCATTATCGCAAATTCAGTTCCTGGATCGGGAAGTTGAGCATAGACTATGTCACCGAGGGAATCTTGAGCATACTGAGAAATTCCAATCGTTCCAATCTTCCCATTCAGCTCGACCCATTCATGCTTCTCTGTAAATTTTCGTGCTGGAAGAATCAAATATAATGATTATTAGAAGACTTGTTGAAGTTAGGAACTTAAAATATAATGGGGAGATATGTTAATTTATCTTCTCACCTCCTAGTGATGTTGTGGTAGAAAACCTTAGTTTTTGTACAGAAGATGAAACTAAATTGAAATGTCCTTTGGTTTTAACAATTTGAACAAAACACCTTGCGATGAGCCCCATTTTCAGAAACAGAAGGACAGCAGAATTATATTAATTTAAAGCTGAGTGAGTTAGTTGGTGTCTTCGCCTCGTTGTTCCTTCCAAGAGATAAGGGCTCATTTGGTTCAGAAGCTTAAACTTTATTTCACTGATAAGGAAATCTTCCCATGTGCTCGTCCCCTCTCGGCCTTATTGCCCAATACTCACCCACGCCACGCCAGCCTTCTTCACTGTACCAGTTGATTATCTAAAATTTAAAACCTTGGAATGGGTGAAAATGATTTAGTACTCAACTCATGCCGTCCAAATGGTGGCTGAACTTCATACGGACAGACAGGATGGTAGGAATTCGAAGACGAATGATTTGAATAATATTTTAAAAGCTGTATTATTATTTTTCAAACCTACAACCTTTACATGTTAACACTCTTTTTGAATCAATCAAAAGCTTTGACTGTTTTTACTCAATAATTTGAAATATTAATTTGTAAAATTGACGAGACGGGGAAGGAAGCCTCAGACATGTATATTTTAATTTTATACATGCATAAGACTCTGCAGGCAACTTTAAATTATTGCTTCGGCTCAGTATTAATTTTTTTTGTGGAGCGGTGTATGCAAACACAATTATTGCTCTCATTTTGTGCATTATTTTCTGCTTGGTTTGACAAGTCTGGGCTTGGCAATGCTAATTATGACAAGAATTCTTACGTTCGTTATTAGCTAAGGAAAAGGCTGGAAAAACAAATTTAAATTATCAAAGCTAATTCGTGGGGTCGTAACCTTTCTCGCCTAGGGGTCAGATGCTGATTGACGTACTTCCTTCTACACACACTCATCTGCATAAGTCAAGCGTGAAAAATGTGAATTTCTGCATACCAAGTCAAATCAGCCAGTCAATGCAGTTATTTGCCAGTCAGTGTTGAAGACGAAATGCATGTATCCCAATTCTCTTCAAGTGAAGCGGCAAAATAATGAATGATTTTTATGCTGGAACCGGTCTTAGGCTTATGAGTATTTCACAACTTACAATCCCACCGATTAAAATTTTAAAAGATCGTGACAATATTGAGGGCAGGCTTTAGCGTGTGTGAAGAACGTACACAAAATCTTACCAAGTAAATCCGACTCCAGCCGAGCCATTGTGGCTTTTCCTTTGAGAACTGAAAATAGTTAATTGTTAATAATTATAGTTTGCTGTATTTCAGGAGCCGTATAAAATAATTCAAAATTTGTTAATTCTTTTAAGGTACTATAAATATGCAACTAAACGGGTCACCGCTGCATCCAGGCGCGGGTGGTGGAAATGATCCAAATGATGAAGAGACTCTAATTATGGATGATGACGATTCCTTAGAAGAAATTGAAATAGACGAAGTTATAGATGATGATGATGAGGATTCTGCTGGAAATCTTACCACCGATCAAGGGACAATGGGCGATGTCGAAGATGAAGGGGATGGCAGTGACAGTGATGGTGGTGGCCTTGAAGGTTTTACCGGAAAGCAACCTGACTTTATTTTAACAGCCCACGGAGGTAGGTCTACAATTCCTTTTAAATTAAAAGAAATTATTTTGCTGAGAAATTGTTTAATTGTCACACTAATTACAGGTGGTGCCATTTTCTGTACTGCTTTTGATACAACTGGTAAGAAGTTAATAACTGGTGGAGAGGATGATACAGCAAATGTTTGGGATTCCTCATCAATCAAGACACGTTTTCCAATTGGAAAATTTGGGGGACATTCGGTTTGTACAAGATTTCAAAACATGATTTATCTTTTATACCAAATTTTGTATGGGCAATTCAAAATTTTAGGACTCGGTAGTTAGTGCCTCTTTCAGCTGGGACTCAGGATATTTCTGCACGTGTGATTTGTCTGGCCTTGTTAAAATATGGAAGACTAATTCGCTCGAACTTATAATTTCCTTTGAAACAAGTGATTTGTCAGTAAGTGAAACCAACACCATTTGATTTTGATTGTTTTGTTTTTTGAAATCTACCATTTTAAATTGAATTGATTATTAAATTTTCTTGTTTTAGTGGAGCTTTTGGCATTTTGCCAGTAATGTTTTGTTTGCTGGGTGTGATGACGGAACTATTTATATGTGGAAAATACCAAGTGGAGAATGTAAAACTTTTATTGGAAGTCCATCCAAATGTGAATGTGCTTGCCTTCTTCCTGATGGTAAGTATTTAGAGCTAGTTATAACTTTATGATGTCATTGTTATGGCTAAAATCTACATTGATATTCTTTAAATGAAGGAAAACGGCTTGCAGCTGGCTATTTGGATGGTGCGCTGAAACTATTTGACTTAAAATCCGGTGAAATCCTACACAACTTTGTCAAAGCTAGTTCGCAAAGTCCATCTATCCTTTGCATCGATAAACATCAAAGCCACAGTATTATCGCGACAGGAAGTTCTGATGGAGCAGTCAGGCTATACAACACACAAAATGGAAAAGTACGTTCTACTTTACTAGTTCAGGTCTATGTTTGAAACATGCTATGTCAGATATTTAGAAATTATAATTGGACTTTTTCACAATGCAGCTTCTCCACACCTGGCAGTGCAGTACGGGTTCGGCTGCTGGAACATCTGAGGACGGATCCGAAGAGAAGACGGACAGCGTCGAATCTGTGACTTTTTGTCCAAATTCGCAGTTGGACTACCTGGCTGCTGGATCGATAACAGGGAACGTTGCTATTTGGGATATAACTGCTATGGTTAGTTAAATTAAAAATTTATTACGTGCACAGACATTTAGTTCAATTGCACATTTCAAGTTTACCCTGTCAACATTTCAGACGGAGAGACTAAGAATGAAACAAGAAGCGGGGCTTACCAAAATCATCTGGGATTCCATTGCTCCTGTGTTGTACTCGGCTGGGTTAGATGGTGTAATACGGCAAATTGACGCAAGGACTTGCAAGGTTGAACGTGTGCTTGGACGCCATCGTTCAGAGATCTTAGATATGGCAACGACAAAGTAAGTCTTGTTTATGCAATTATGCACAGAAATCTTGGATGCATATGCATTCCATGAGTTCTCTGATTCTAGGCATTAGATTTCGTGGATCTTTCTTTACATTGATCACGGTCGGTTAGGTCCACCTGAATTTTACTTCAACGCTGATTCAAAGCGACCATTTTCTTTATTTAAATTTTTATTGTGTAATTTTACAATTGCAAATGTGGGTTGTGAATATCATTCGAAATTTTTAACGCAATAATTTAATTGTTTTGCAGGGATGGAACAAAACTTGTTTCCGGATCAGAAGATGGTTCTGCTTTTATTTATAATTTGAGATAAACTCTGACAGAATAATAGAGCTGAGTCGCACTGTACTGAAGATACGCATTTTGCCTTGTCTGGCTTCCGAACTTGTTTCCCCTGTTAAAATAATGCATCGAGAGCACACATTGTGAGTTTTGCTTCAGCCTTCAGCCGCTGATACTTTTTTTGAGAGAATATTGAATTATAAATAGTATTACATGTTACGAAACATTGCCTTAATTATTCATTTCACTAGCATAGCTAAGGAGGTGTTCTAAGTTCTAAAGTAGAGACCATGTATGTTTCCTTTAATTTCCTGTTTAATTGAGCAGTTTTCTATTGTACGATTGGGCATTTGCTCATGGAGTGCAAACTATCTCTTCCGTAAAGAAATTTTTCGAGTTTTGAAAAGTTTTGCTCATCTATTTCACCATCATACTTCCGCTCTTCACGTAGTTGTGCTTCTGGGAAATGAGCTGGAGCTTCATCCTTTATCCAAGGCTTGCCAATATACCTGAAAATCAAAATATCTTGTAACCAATTATTGCTAGACACGAGAAAGAAATATTTGCTTACTTGAATATTGCAATCAAGGGAACCCACATAACGGAAATGAAAGTAAGAGTAAATCCAATTCCAATTGAGTAGGCAGGCCACGTGACCTTGGAATTTGTCCCTGTACTTCGATCCCAGACTTCATAATTGAGACCATTAGAAAAATAATTCACTATAGATATGATGAGTATCACAATCATAGCAAGTGGAGACAAATATTTCCAGCAGAATAGAAGGTACACGTTGGGTCGTTTTCCAGTCATGAGTTTTATATCATAGGAAAATCTGATGTCAAAATTTTTGCGTTACAATTTTGATTGTTTTTTGCCATGCCCGGAATTTTTACCTCCGTAGCCCGTACACCCAAGAAATCCCCACAGTCTGGAATAGAGATATCAATAGAAGTGGCCAATTGGCTGTAAACTCATCCAAATAGCGCAGCATGTAAATTCCCCATCCAAACACAAATATCACTGAGAACACCATCAGGGATCCACAAATAATAGCTAGTAAAATTATAAAAGTCTTAATTAAATTGGAAGTGTCATTGAAAAAATTCCAAATCTTTGATTTTCCTACTTGTCACAATCCAACGTTTTGCATTTGTCATGAGATCCATGAAACATGATATGGCTCCTTCCACTGTTCCAAAAGAGCTGTCCAAACCGACATTCAAAATCATGAAGAAAAATAAAAAAGCAAATACTTGAGGGGCACCCGGAAATTGATTAACGGCTTCAGTGAATACTATGAAAATGAGTCCTGTGCCGGAAGCAGACTGAAATTTAAGTCAGCAATTTACGGATGGAATAATTAGTCAGTAACAAATTATTAATAAATTAGCATACGGTTCGAATGAATTCGGAAAGCACACATTCCTGGAGCATAAGCCCCGGACCTTCAATTTGGACTTCTGTGTTTTGGAATGTGTATTGTGAGATTAGTCCTTCGGATGGAATGTGAAAATCAGCAATGCTACTCAAATCCAGTCCAAAGTATTGCATAGCTGCAGTGTTCCTTCCATCCATACATGCATTGTAGGATTTGGTTCCCTTGAAACCTATTGAATTTAAAAATTAAACTTGTGACAATACATTGATATTTTGTGGGAGTCAATTCTTACCCAGAGTTCCAAATATAACCAAGGCTGCAAATATGGAAGTAGATGAGTTAATCGTTGCAACTATCATTGCGTCACGGAAGCAATTATTTCGTGGCGGGAGGTAAGATGCATACGAAGTCAGAACACCACAACCAACCGCCATGGAAAAGAAAATTTGTGTTGCAGCAGTCATCCAAACTGAAGTTTCTGTCAGTCTTGTCCACTGAAAATAAGTACACAATAGATTTCACCCTTCTTAGTACAAATTGAATTTGAAATTAACTTACGTCTGGTGTAAAAAGATATTTGTATCCATTCCCCATCCCCTCTAGCGTCAGGACACGAATCAGGAATATTCCCAATACAAGGTATGGTAAAAGTGCAGTGAAATAAACAACCTAAAACGTTTCAGGAATCAGTTTTGCAATTGTTTAAATTAAACTACAGATTTCTAATGAACCTTTCCACTGAATTTGATTCCACGGACAAGGATTAGCCACACAAGAATCCATGCTATGACCAGGTATAAAAATAAATTCCAATTCCAGTTTCCAGGATCATCAATCCCTGTAGATGCATCCAATGTCCGTCTGTACCAATAGTACTGTGTAGCACTACTTTCCTTCAAAACCAACCAAAACCCGCTCAATTAATTTAGAAATTTGACTGAATAGTGGTTAAAAATTGTGCTTACATTACACTCACGCATGTCTTCATACGAATTTTCGACTACTGCTTCCAGGCAATTTGCCCAAGGAAGCGGGTCTCGAAAAACCTGCCGGTAATGTTTATGCGTCATAATACAAGAGGTAATTTTAAAATTACATAGCGCAGTGTGTAGATTTACCGCGAATATGTAAGAAATGCACCATGCAAGAATAGTGTTGTAATATAAACCAATCAGCAAACAAATGCAACCAGTGCTGACACCGATCCCTCCCAGATAAGGTGATATCTGATTCCAAAGAACCAACTGCCCCTTTTCTATGACGTTGTCCAATGACTAGTTCCAAATAGAATACGGGAAATCCCAGTATACACAACATTATAAAGTATGGGATGAGAAAAACCACTGAAAATCAAACAAAATATCAAAACAATCAATAATTATTGAGCTTAAATTGTTAATTTAATTAGTCATACCGCCGCCATTAGCTTGCATCAAATAGGGGAATCGCCAAATATTTCCAAGTCCAACTGCATATCCAACTAATGATAAAATATAAGAAATTTTACTATCCCAACTCTCCCGCTCCTTTGCTTTTTCACCACCACCGCCACTGCAAATTTCGAGTTGCTGCATTTTACTGTTTCTTGTTTGACAATTATGAATCAGTTTTTGTTGTTCTAATTAGTTCACTGAATGTAGAAGCTCGGTTCGGTGGTTCATTTGTGAATGGGAGAGCAAAGACCAAAGTTTGGCACTTTTCCCATACTATCTCTTGGCAAGTCCGCATCGGATTACATTAACAATTCCCAGCATCAGTATTGTAAAGAGATAACTACGTTTTTTTGAGTCGTAGAATTATTATTCATCACACAGTATTATTATGAAGTACGTCAAACGTTGAGTTTCTGTCTGCTGTCTGCACGGATGGGATTTTGCCCTCCTGTCTACTCAAATAAAACGCGTTTCTAGGATTATTGTAATTACAGCTCTTCAAATTTGTGAATGAAATCACAAGTGCACATCGTAAAAATAAAATGTGTTTCATTCAGCTATTAATCTGCAACAAAAACTGTCAATTTGCTATAATCATTGTCACGCGCCTTTGCTGCTTAGCCAGAAAGCAACAAGTACACCGTGTGTGTGTTTGTAAACAAAATATATTGATCTTGCACTGTTTACAATGCAATTTCCGTCCATATTCATGTTATCCAAATGCATCATTTTCATTCGTTAATGGCTTTAATAATATGCATAACAAAAAAACATGCTTAACATCCATTAGTTTGTCTCCTCCGCCTCCGACTTGATGGCGACACTGAAATAGCCAATTTTTTTAAAGTCAGCCGTCTCATTTTAATGGGTTCAAGTTTTTCGCTATATTTCTACTTTAGTTATATAACATAATATTTCCATCCTGCATCAAGCAAAAGCTGGCTTGAAGCATGTTAAGATTGTCAAATCTATTCTTACATAACCCTCTGAAGTGGAATGCCCTATCTCAATTTAAATTATCAGCCGACTCATCAGTAAGCTAAAAAAAGAAATGAAGCAAGGAAAAGGATGTCAACTTCTTTCCTTCCATGATGCGTTAGCAGTAGCACACTACGGCATAGCACACGTCCGTAGGAATGACCCAACCTATATATGAGAACATTAATAGATGTCCAATTGTCAACTGAGCCTGGTCTAAGATTTGTAGGGGGGAACCAACTGCTGCGCTGAGCTAGTTTGGGAGACGAGCATCTCATTCATATCGATGAGTGTAATTTTCATTTCAAAGGAGATCCATTAAAACATTACAACTCCACGTTCTATAATAGTTAGTACTACAACTAAAACATTAGAGACCCCTGCTTAATGAGCTTAAGTTTTAGCAGAATGCACATTTACGCATCCATTTTTACACTTTTCCTAGGAAGTAGATTAATTTTCAGCAACGCTGTGAGCGCAGTGCAAAATGACTTAGACCCCAGCAGCAGTATTGTTGGTGAGAACCTTGAAATATGGGAAGGCAAATACGATGCAGTTCTAAAGCAACCCCGTCATGTTCATATCAGCTATGGAGGTAAGATATGTGACATGCTAAAATGCATGTCAGTTTTTAGAGCGCTGAATTGTTATGTAATTATGGTATTGTTTAAATAGGCAGAATTTTTTAATTAATTACGGTTGTTAATTTATTCAAATTTTTTCTTGATAAAGACAAACCATCTGAAATGATGATCACATGGAGTACAATCGACGAAACAAAGGACAGCATCGTACAATTCGGAATACATCAATTCAATGAAAACAAGGTCAAGGGATATTCGACAGAATTCGTGGAAAGAGGACACCTGAAACTAAAACAATACATCCACCGGGTCAAGTTGCAGAATCTTTTACCTGGGCAAAAATATGGTGAGCTATAAAAAACCATTGTTTGGGCAGTGCGATATGATAACAAATCCAGTGGATTATAATTATAATATATGTGCTTTTTTATAAACGTCAAAAGAATGAGGTACGCGTGGTGGTGCTGCGTCGCGTCGTGCCTCCGCATTGATAAAATCCAAATATTTTAAATCTCGGTGCAAAGTTCGTGTACTTTGACCGAATTCACGCCCCCAGACTGCCAGTCATGGGATTAAAGTTGTTAATGCTTATGAATTTTAAATTTTCCATTAGTTTATCATTGCGGGAGTGACGAGGGATGGTCAGGATTATTTTATTTCCGAGCCATGCCAGACGGAACGGATTGGTCACCCACTTTGGCTGTCTACGGTGATTTGGGCAATGAGAACGCACAATCCCTTACCCGCCTTCAGCAAGAGGTTGAACTTGGAGTTTATGATGCTATTTTGCATGTTGGTGACTTTGCCTATGACCTTGACACGGTAAACTCAAACGCATTTAGTTTGCAAGTGCATTGAAGTCAACATGTTAAAAAAAGCTGATGTTCATTTCTAGGATGATGGACTCATTGGTGATTCTTTTATGGAGCAAATTGAGCCGTTATCCTACGTACCATATATGACTTGCCCGGGAAATCACGAATTTAGAGGGTAATTCAAAATTGATTGAAAATGTGTCCAAGTCGCTTATTTTTTCTTCCTCGAGGTTTTCGCATTCTAATTCACACGATCATGATTTCGCGACTAGAAATTTCACACAATACAAGAATCGCTTCTCAATGCCAGGAAACTCCGACTCCCTGATGTACAGTTGGAATATGGGCCCGATCCATTTTGTCAGTTTTTCAACAGAAGTGTACTATTTCCTCCAGTACGGAATCAAGCCAGTATTAAATCAATATGAATGGTTAAAACAAGATCTTGAGGTGAGCCAAATCTTAATTGTACCGCTCCTGCTAATGTGGTTTCTCATACAATTCTTAACTGTGTAATTTTTAATTCCAGGAGGCAAACAAACCAGAGAGCCGAGCCTTAAGGCCGTGGATAATAGTATACGGTCATAGGCCCATGTACTGTTCCAGTAATTACACGGATGACTGTGTTAATCGTAATACACTTGTACGAGTTGGAATTCCAGGTTTGCATTTGTGCGTGAGAAAAATTTATCCATGGGTACCAAAATTGAAGCGGAATTATGGGTTTTATTAATTTAATCTTTTACTTTACCAGGTTTGGATTAGAAGACCTGTTTATGGAAAACGGGGTGGATTTGGCCATTTGG
>JAAXYW010002307.1:0-15974 GCA_036851895.1 Orthonychiurus folsomi
ACAGGTTTATGGTCCTTGGCTTTCATCCCATTTGAAATCGTCCGTTACTAATACTACCAAAACAAATTGAATGGGCCAAGAAATTTAAGAAAATATGAATCAAACACATATTAAAATGAAATGTTTGCACGTCTATCTGTCGGTCTTTCCACCCTTTTACCAGTTTTTGCTTGCGCTAAGCTAACCATAATCAGCGTCGAGGAATCGGGCGGCGTGGCCGACTAGTTTTCATAATAAAAATGAAAAACAGAAAAAGTCCACTAATTTCAAAGACATTGCATTTGTTTCTATTTATTTCCAAATTTTCAATTTGCACAGCGTAACTGCTATGAAATACACATGCACGCATTTGTATCTATACTATTCCCACCCAAATTACCAATAAGTAACAATTAAAAACAGGACGTGGGGGAAAACACGGGACGCATTCAAAAAATTGCAAAACAGGGTAAAAGTACGGCTATTATAACGCTAAGGAGTAGCAATTATTACTGATGCTAGGCAGGTAATATCACGGGATATGTTTAGGTAAGTTAAAACAACTGGAGACGGTTTGTGGATTTGCAGCTTCTTCAAAAACTTCAGATTCACCCATTTTCAAAACGTGACAGGAATTTGATGATATTTGTGATGTATTCTTCTTGGTGATAATTTTGCATGCTTGAGAACCTAAAAATTCAGAATACAATAGTATGTTAGCAAAATTCATTGCTAGTTCATGTAACAAACATTTATGGGTTATCAGTAGCTTTAATCAGAAATTGAAAGCTTCTCGCACATTTCGTCATTTCCTCAGAATTGAATTGCCGTAAAAGGTCATCAAACGAAGTTTAAGACTAAACAAATCGCCAAACGTCCATTTATAGGAATTCAAATCAAGGTCAAACTCGGCCTCGAATCATCATTTTAAAATTTAGTACTAAAATACTTATGTTATTCCCTTGTGTTATACCTATGTAAGGGATATTTCCTTCCCCAAAGTCAATACTTTCAAAATTTGATCGTTATTACCTAGAATAGAGTACAGATTTCGTACTCCATAAAAAAACTTCAAAAATTGGACTCACATTTGTAAAATTCGACCAATTATTATTTCCGCTATATTATTCACAAGAGGTTTTTTGAGGTGTATTAGTAGTGTGGGTGTTTGAATTCCAATTGGTATAATATAAACCGTACCTGCTGTGATTCCTAAAATCCAAGCTCGTCCGTAGTATTTGACGGACGCCAAAGCATTTATTCCAATTGCATTATGATAAAAAGACATCCAAAACAGGTTCAATTTTTGGTAACAACGGAAAATTTTCTGACAAGCATTCGAACAGACCTGGAATAGTAATAAAAGCTTCAATTAGCTGAAACTTACAAAATGAAAATTCGGATTTAAAAATACTACTTACAGCTTCAGATTGCAGCGTTCACTCACGTCCATGCGAATATTGCAAATCCAGCCCGCTTGTGATCCAATTAAATTTGATTCTAGCCAACCAGGCAGGATTTCAATTTTGTGTCTATTTCTGACATCGTTAGAATTCCAGAAACCGACTATGGTATAAATACATTTAACCAGAATACAATTTANTTTGTGTCTATTTCTGACATCGTTAGAATTCCAGAAACCGACTATGGTATAAATACATTTAACCAGAATACAATTTACAACAGTAACGGGAATTTTGCTTCCAGCTAATACTAAAAGTTTAGTCTAGCCATCAAAATTATCCTTAATTGAATCTCTACATTTCCTTCCGTGGATTTCAAAGTTTGGCAGTTCCTCATTACCTTATTTGAGATTTACCAGCAGTGTGCTCATCATATAAATTGCCTACAGCCAAATCACATGCATAAACGAACGGTTTGGCATTTACCAAAAATAGGTTATCCTTCCGTGGACCTTATTTGAGATTTACCAGCAGTGTGCTCATCATATAAATTGCCTACAGCCAAATCACATGCATAAACGAACGGTTTGGCATTTACCAAAAATAGGTTGCGTATCCTTAATTGTTTACAACAATTGAACCTTTCAAATCATGACTTTCTACGAATGCTACTAAAAACAAAAATAACAATGGATTACATTTATACTTAAACGTAAAAAAAACTCGAATAAAAAAGATACAACATTCTATTATATTATTTTGCGTCTTTTACTATACTGCTAAACCGCGATTACTTTTCCTTCTGCACTTTGCTGCTAATTAAAGACTGGGACTCGGGGATTTTTCCACTAGCTTTGCAAAAAAAACACAAATTTATTACTATTCTATAACTTCTGGCGTACAGTTAGCAGGCACGGCGGAATGCACAAATGCAATAGCCGCCCCAGACTAAATCTTTAAAGGTGTATGTATTACGTTTTGGTAATTTCGCAATATTGACAAATACTCATCTAATTATTTAAGATAAGTACACACTTTGTACCCATGTGTTATATCCGGTATCACAATTCACATTCGAGTAAACCTTATTTACATTTCATTTCAAACAAATACCGTCCCTCGTCTCTCACATTGACATTTTACATTACATACCGATTTTCCAATTTTAAACATTCAAATTAAGTTGGCTTCAAAAAAATCTTGAATCCCAATTCCAATGTCCTGTCCAAGTCTCCACAATGACAATTTCCGTTTGGTATTATTGTTTCTTCACCCCTTCGACCCGGATCCAGGTTTCATAACTTGATTCAAATTTCGAAAGACGGTGGTATTGCATTCCTCATCCCTTCCTTTCTTCACCATTAAATTTAATGCCGTCGTCGTCGTCGTCATATTGCTTGCAGCTATTGTTAGGGTTGTCTTTGGCAGTGTAAGGTCACCGATCCCTGACTTTGGCGTCCTCAAATCCTTAAAATTTGCAGATTCCATTTCCACTCCCGACGGGATGACTTCCACTTCACTGATTTCCACTAAATCCAAATTAATTTTATACGGCGATTCCTCTGGGGATGAAGTCGTCTCGTCCTCCACGTCCACGTCCAAGAATTTTGACGGACTCAAGCCCCAAGAACTTGATGTCGACGTCGGAGAATCCTCTGTTCGGATCCACTTTTTACTCAATTGGGTTCTGAGCAAAGAATTGTCTTCAAGATTCCTTGGCCTTGGAGTTGGGGGACAGCACTTTCGCATGTGAGCCAGTAGATTGTCCTTCCTTTGAAAACATGCCCTTTTGCAGGCGGGACAAAAAAATCGTTCTTCCCGCCAATGGATGGTCAGATGGCGGGTCAGGTGGTAGCTCCGTTTGAATTTCATATCACATTGGGTGCATTGGAAGGGTCGCGGCTCGCCGTCCGTGTCTGTGTCTTCCGCCGCCGAAGCCGCCGTTGTCATCTCAGGGCGACGAGTGTATTTTCGCTTTTGGAACCGAAACTCGTGACCTGTCCAAACATCATGTTTGACCTCTTCTGCGGCGAGAAGATCCCTAAGATTTAGGGTTGGGATGGAGCTACTGCTACACTCCGGACCATTTGTGGTAATTTTTGTTTCCTGGACCTGCGGAGGGCAGAATTTTCGGTGGGTTGAGTTTTCATGTTGATGGAGGTAACTTTGGAGGTCATGGTCATGACCTGAATTGGCCCTCGACATTCCACGGGAAAGACATTCCTCGAGACGACTCCGTTTCCTTGGTGGTTCAGAGATTCTTGGATTCGGTGGTGGGGAAATAGACATTGGAGCCTGGCCATGACCCCTGACCTCGTCGTCAGCAGTAGTTGAGACTGGGGTCAGGTCGTAGTCGTCCCCCGTTGTGGATGTGGGCACGGCGTCGTACTCCTCCCTAGCCGCGGCAAATCGGCGACTACCCTTTGATTTTCTTGGGATTAAATTATTTCTTGCAGGAAATGGGAGGATTCGACGGGCGGGAGAAAACGAAAAATCCTCCGGATCCCGGATGGAGGAATCGGGTTCCATGATGGTTGAGCCGGTGTTTTGTCCTCGCAGTGGAGACGGGGTCAAAGTTCGAAGGAAACGACTCCGTCGTCGAATCTGCTGCTCGTGTTCCTTGTCTTTTAGCTTTTGTTGGGCATTGGCACGAGCCGTGAGGAGTCCGAATAAAATTGGGAATTCCTCGGCGGGTTCCAGCCATTCGGTGGGATTTGGTGAGGGGGCAGGGTCATCGATAGGGAGAGGATTTTCCATTTTATGGTTAGTTTGTATGATGAAATCTCAATTGAATCAGTCGGAGTCGGAGTTATTTAATTGTGGGATCCGCGGCGAGTCAAAGATGAACACTGGCGGTTTGATTGAGTCTTTGCGGTGGTTTAGGTATGACTTGGAAATCCTCCTTAATGAGAAGTTGCATCTGCATCCTTACAAACTGCAAATAAACAAAGGCAATCAGATTAGTATGGGTGGACTCAGTTGGGGGAATTAAATTGATCACAAAATCACTTCGTATTTATGTATTTAAGGCTCTTTTTATTTCCCTACCGTTGGATTTAATTTAAGTTTGAAATAATTTAATAATTTAAATTAAATTTTAATTTAATTTAATTTAAATTTAAATTTAATAAATTAATAATTTAAAATATTTTGTAGGTCACATATCGTGTCAAGATCGTACCTCACACATCATGCATGCAAAAACCTCAGGATTTCTTACAAAATGTGTGAATCCTTCATGCATGCAAATGCAATGGATTCGTTGAACTCTCCAACGATGAGACACTGCAGAGAAGCAGGAGCCATGATAAGAAAATGACACAACGATATGAAGACATGTCATTCCGATTCCATTATGTGAAATGACACTACCAATACCAACCCATGTCTTTTCTTGTGTACAAAGAAAAACAGCATAAAAAAGCACGGCCGGAATCTGTAACCTTTAACCCACCCGCACCGCACTGCCGATGCCGAATAACAACTCAAATTAAACCCTATACGACTTATGTGTAATAATATAATAAGTTTTATCTTCGTATGCTATTTGTACGACGGAAGACAATGCAATGTCCTGAGTTGTAGTGGAAGTGTTTGGTGTTGTTGTGGACTTGCAACTATCTCATTCGTACGTAAAAACTTGCATTCCAATTCTAAGAAAGTCCTACATGCAAGTGGCCCGTACGTTGAAGGTTCCAAAAATAAAAGTATCATCGATGCGATGGGGTACTCCCCATGCTAAACAGCAGGACATCGGCATCCGCATGGCACGGCACTGACGAACAAATCGGTCACTGAACTTAAGGTTGTGGAACAACGTGAACGTCGGGAAGGAAGGCAAATGAGGGGAAAAGGATAATGAGTTGCTGAGGAAGGAAAATTTGGAATTGTAATAGCAAAAATAAAATTACCGTTCCACAATGTAAAGTGAAATGGGACGAGTTGGGGCTCCTAAATTTTAGAGTCCGGTGACCCGGGAATCCATTACTTTGAAAATTAGAAGCAGACATTTTCGGATAAACTGACTTTTACAGTACAGTGTAGACAATTATTTTCTAACCTAAGGCTCCTAACCTGACAAAATTACCATGCTAAATCCGTACAATAGAAAACAGCCGCAAAACCTTACAAAATACACAATTATTCCCTTAAAAATCTGCCCTTCAGTCATTAAAAAAAGCCAAATCCAAACTAAATTTTAGACATTAAACTACACATAAAAACTATCCCATCTTCAGCTCCCATGCCGTGCCGTGCCAGCCCACATGGATATAAAACCACATCATAAATTTCTTCCATTCAGGTGATTTCCCTTTCCTCTTCCTCACCATCCCTTCATTTTCATTGAACTGTGTACACTTACTTAAATCCGAGTCAGTTCAGTTTGAAGAACTCGGAAGTCCAAATCAAATGGATCGATATATAAAGTTCATAGCTTTCCGCTTCCTCCCTTTTTCCCTTCACAACAGGAGGAGTTGATAACATAAAAGGTTGCGGGAAATGAACTCATTATCCCAACCCGCGAGAGTCAAAGAACTCTACAAATTGTTACGATGACCTCAGGTGACTCCGGGAGCATCCTCAAAGTTCTACAACCAGACAGACACACGACATGGTACACGGTAGTGCGGACTGCGGAGTGGGGAATGGACTCACCAAATGACAAACTTTGTCCCCATCCTTTTTAACATGTATCATACGGGTTAACATGTTGTGCTTGTATGTATGTATCACAAACCGAAATGCTAATGCTAATGGACTTATTTACGCTACGCATATGAAATCATCCGTCACTTACGTACGTATGTATACGGATGGCTTCCTACCGTACGACACTGGATTTACGGTTATTTCCCCCTGTCAACTTCCTGCAAATTGACAATCGTCGAGAGTCGACCTCCCGAAATAAATTTGGCACTTGTTTTAGCAAAAAAAACAGTGGGTTTCCACAATCCACACCAAATACCATACCAAAAATATAATGATGACACGACACGACGGAGATAGACGACAAACAAAAATGGGATGAACTGGAGCAATTTGTGCCGTCCTCGTCCTCAGACCGACTTTGACTCCAACACGGAAAATGACGGGAGAGGACATACAACAAAAATCATGCAATGCTCGGTGTGGTGGAGGATACATATTTAGATTAGAAATTGAGAGCAGCTAGCTCGTGGCGATCCATATTTCATAATAATTGTAAAGCTCAGCAGCTCAGCTAATGGTTGACTTGATTCCCCCATCCTCCGTGTCCCTGAGGAAAGCCCTGATTACAAACATGAAAATTACTGCGACACAGGAGTTTGACACAAGGTCAGCGGCCGGCCTCGGTCTCGGGAGATTCACAGACAAACTTTTTTTTCACTTCCTCCTTCGGAGGCAGGATTTCGGTGGAATACATAACGTCCATCCATCACGTGCCAATGCCATGCTGATTGCTGATATTCTATTTTAATATTTTGAAATCCTAATGGATACAGAGCACATGGTGATGGCCATGGCCGTGAGAATACGAATACGGGAAACAAATTGTACTCAATTACTCAAATCTAACCTGGATTTAATTGATAAAGTAAAAGGGACGACCTACACAACACAATTACGACCTCGACCGTGTTTCCAATTATAGGAGTAATGTCAGTCAATGCGGAAGAACCGCACTTAAAATCCATTCACATGAGGAGAGAGCTTCCCAACAATGCTCTAGAAACCCAAACCCAATTACATAAAAAAGTATCACACGGAGAAAGCACGAGTGCAGCCGGCGCAGCGCAGCGGCGTCGTTCGCGGGACAACAATGGACTCCGTGTACCCAAGGCTTGCTCTACTCTGTTGCATCGCAATCGCAAAAAGAAGAAGGAGCTTCATTAAGGTTTAGAAAAAGTGCATCGTGGAGTAAGCAGAGCTGCAAGGCGGCAGGCGGCAAAACAACTTGGCGTGGCCCACGCATCCCCCCTTGTCAAGTATTTAGCACTCGGCTTGATGAGTCGGATGACACGGATTGGGAGTAAAAATGGCATAAATATCAAGTGAAATGAGAAAGAAGGTCAAATGCGGAACAATTCAATGCACAGCGAGCCATGGCAGGCATTTTTGCATGGTACAAGCACAAGTACAGCAGCAATACGTACGTACTTACGTACTTTGATTGTTAATAGAGTCGCTGAGGTTTTCGTCGTCGTGGCTTGCCAATTTTAAATTGGGTGAACCCAAAATCCCTGTACAACTCAACGCAACTTTAACAGGCCTTAATTTAAAGGCATGCGACAACAGCACAAGCAAAGCACTTACTTATTGAGTTCACAAAGCTACAATACAAGGGCTTATCTTTCTTATGCACTTTGAAGTTGTTTGAGTTACTTTCGATTGGAAGATGCACGAGGAGCGTGGGAATTTCCAACTTTCCCTTTTTTCCTCACCAGCGGACCGCAGGAAAAGTAGATGAAGAACAATTTTTATGTCCTAAATAAATGAAATTGAAAAGACATGGAATGTACGCACAGTTAAAAGAAAAAGAAGACCATGTCATTCATGTTCATATCAGTCCTTATGCAGTCAGTTGCTCTGGTCTCATTTTGTAGTTGACGTACACGTGAGTTGGTGGGCTTTTGCATTACCCATCCCACCGTCGTCGTATTGATTCAACCAAATCCTACATGACTAACTGCATTTAACCTGACCCACATTTATGGGGGCTCGTAATAAAGGGTTATTAAAGTACGCTCGTTCGTATAAATATATTCTTGTTGTTTATGTAGGACGGCACCGCTCACCGTGCATCCTCCACTTTGTCTTAATTTAATTGAAACGAGGGTGAGTGTGAATTAGAGAAAAATCATTGAAAAGGAAATTAGAGCATCGCTTTGAAAAATGGTAAGCAATGGAGCCCCCTTTTTCGCCCAGCCCTTGAGCCCTTCATTTGACTCCTTAAAAGGTTAAAAATTGAAAACAAATGTGTGCAGAAAACGTGGCCACATCATACACTGTATCAGACTATATCGACTCCATTCAATCATAAAACCAAAAATTGCTTTCCTCATTAATCAGAACCCAAAAAAACCCTTAACCCGATTGACCCATGAAGCCTTCACTCCTAGTCGTTTATAGATTCTTAGAAAAATCTCAATCCTAGTCGAACAAATTATTATTCAAACTTATAAGTTTCATACATTACAAAATGGGTAAATGCTGTCACGCATGATTGCAAAAATAAAATTGGGGAGCCCATCCTATATAAATACGTGAATTGCTATACCTTGCTTACGCTCTCTCAACTTAAATCCCTCCGAGCATTAGCCCCACTCCGTATTAAATTACCAACGTCAAAGCGTTGCGTGAGATGCCAAATCCTTCGTTGGATTTTGCGTTATTTGCGAAAACCTGAGGAGAGGATAGAGATGGGTTTTGCCAGTGTTAGTGCTGTGGTGGGGGAGACATATGGCAGCCATGGAATCCAGGCCGTTCATTCACCTTTTTGCCAGGCTTTCGTCCTCCTCGGGTTCAACTCCGCTCGCCTCCCCTAAAACTCTTCCCAAATGCCTTCACCACACCAGATCATATTCATTCACGCCGTGATTCCTGATTTGACCTCTGGTGACTCGGGCGTTCGTTGAGTCCTATCTACCTACGTCCCATGCAAAATTTAATTCAAAAGTGCGAATTCTGCCTGCCATCCTCGTCCGTGCGTTTCCGATGCGAAACTTTCCAATGGGAATGGCTGTCCGTGCTTTTTCCTTGATTCAAATATGCACGACGCACATACGTACGTACGGATCAAAGGGAGCAATAGCCTAGTGTAGAGTGTATATGTATGTGTGTACTTTGATAGAAGATTATTAATAATGTGGTGAGGGGGAAGGCCTTGAACCCATCAAAAGGCGAACGGCGCCCCGTTCGATGAAATAAGGATTTTGCACACAGGCAGGCAAATGTTTTATTTTCAACGACGATGAGGATCCAGGGAATGAATGGGGGAAGGATTTTGCAGTACTTAGAGGGCAGGAGTCAATGTGCATGCAAAATACACTATTTGTTTCAGCCTGTAATCTTCTCCTCAGCCATGGAGTCTTAGCCAAGGCAGGGAACATTGACCGGGGGCCCTAATCTGGGCTGTAAAGCGCTTAATGGATGCAATTAATGGCAATGTGACTGAATGCAATGGTGGATGTTAATTTATTCAAACACTAGGAGTGCACTCCATGGTACGGTACAGCGGTTGGATCTGGATGGAATTTGGATGAATGAACCCAAACTCAAACAGCATACATTGTTTTCTATGTGTGTTGTGTACGTGAAGGAATTTATAATGATTGCTACTGCGACTGCATACTTAGTAAATGATCAAAATCAGCAGTTAGTTGTAATGCACGGCACACGCACGGGGTAGTTAGGAATCCATAGATAATCATCCCAGGGCCACAGCTAATCTAAGGGCTTTCCCGCAAGACTGACCTTGTGGGGAGGGAGCCAAGTGCTGGAGTTGCAACTAAAAATGAGAAACCTGATAATTTTATGTAGTCTAACGACGAATACGAATGACGACTCCTCCAGCTTCAACACATACATACAGCTAGCTGAATTATCGTTTAACTTTTGGCAAGGTCATCCCCTCCCGTATTGCGGCCGGGATCGTGATCGGCGGTTAAAGTGAGTGTGTGGTGTGTAGAAATGTAATATTTCGGAATGTTTCAATATGTGGAGTTGATATGTTGTAAAAGTAAAATTTGTAATGTACTTATGGTGTAACTAAATGTACTCTTCAATTTAAATACTAACTAAAGCACCAACAGGATGTTTAATGAGTATCAAAGAAAATGATGGGGAAAGTTTTAAAGTCGTAATGCTAATTTCAAAACGAGTCAGTTTCCATTTTAATTTGCAGGGGAAATCTTTCCAATAAAAGCAAGGTGAATTTAGAAATTTAACGCCGTATCCAATATACTAAATTTAAAGTCAGTTAACAAAAAATGGAATAGATGATGATCCTCATCCAGATGAGCCAAGAAGGTTTGATTGACTGTCCTACTATTATCATGTGAAATGATCACAAAGAGGTCAGGTCAATTCAAAATCCAATTAAATTCAGTTCCAACCTTATTAAATGCCCATCCATCCGTCCATCGCCCCTCATCCAAAGACCAAGAAGAGACCAAGGGGGGTCGAAATCCACCGGATTTAAAATGTCAAACCGGTTTTCTCTTTCCTCGAATAAAATCTTCACCTTCACTTAACACTCACTCTCATCCCGGGTTTAAAAGTCTTGAATCCCACACACACGCATGTCCATGTACACCCTCCACTCACTTGTCACATCAAACCTTGGGTCAAATCCAAAGAATGACCTCGCAGAATTGACCAACTTCAACTTGACACGTCCAAGGGAACCAACCTGCCAGATATTTTTCCATCCGTCCCTCCCGGTCCGCGTCGTCGTCCGTCCCTTCCAAAAGCGCTCCACGTACTGACGACCCTCAGCCTCTCTTCATGTGGTGGATTTTTGCAATTGCAAATGCAATGCCTGCAAAATTCTGCACTCGTCGAGTGGAATGCACTGCCTGGCCTGCCTGCCTGCCCTACCAGCCAAACTCGACTGACTCCCCTTAATCACTTTTCCTTTTGAGTCTGTTGAACTCCCCCCCCCTTTTTTCCACAACGGGAATGGACTTTATGATGTCGTCTTCATTTTTCAACAATGGGACGCCAGCCACCATCACCACACACACACAGGCACACGGTCCTTCGTATTGTTGAACCAACCTGGTTAACTTTGATAATTCCCTCCACCCGGTTGGTTTGAACTCAGGCGAGGCGCGTCGAAAAGGAAGTAAAAGTTTTGACGAACGAAGGAATGAACTTTCGTGGCCAATGCCAACAACAATGGAGTCGAGGAACTCTGCCGGGCTGGGGCTCCTTTTTCGACGACGGACGGACGTCCTCTCCGTTTCGAGGTGAATGACTGCAACCGGGGCCGTGGAGGGGAACGCGGGAATGGGTATAAACTCACAAAAAAATCATCCGTGGGTATACGACACTACGATCGTCGAATGTACAAGGGATGTACTATGTATAGCTCGACCGAGAGGAACCGAAACCCCGATTCGGGGAAATCCTTAGGACAGAGAAAGTTGAACGGCGCGGTGACGAGGGAGCGGATCTGTTCTCTACGTAATACACGGCAGGCTATGGTGTGGCACGAGCCCTTGCGCTCGCGACGAGACAGATGTTCTTCATCTGACCGCCCAATGCTCTTCCCACGACCTCAACAACGGGGAACGTCGGGGTGAACAAGGTCCCGTTTCGGATCTTGGGTTATGAGGCAGGCATTTAATACAGAGTAAAGTAAGGTGGTGTAGAGATGGGGATGTGATTATAAAAGTGAGAACGACTTTTGAAGAAGGAAGAGATTGAGGGGATTTGGATTTGGAAATGGTTAAAAGTGTAAAATTAATTAAAATTTAATGAATTAAATTAATCCTCTTGAAGATCCATCAATTCACTTTGTAAACGTTAGTTTAGATATCTAGAATTTTGTTCATAAAGTTTTTTCTGGAATAAATTCATCACAGGCTGGTACCACCCTGTACCTACGTAACATAATGCAATTTGAAAGGATTTCTAAAAATGAGGAAGTTAAAGCAGAAACAGACATACCATGCCATGTCTGCCGTGTGTTCAAAAAGCCTTGAAAAATGTACTAAATCCTTCAACACTGCCGGCGGATGCACCTGGACCTACACGCCTCAATGAAATGAAATGAATTTGTTCGAGTTTAAATGGCTCGAGCGGAAGACGGGTACGTAGTAAATCCAGACAGAACAGAACCCGTTGTCAATTACAGATGGACAGCATATTTAGAGCACGCAGGCAGATGTAACATGTAGCAGTAGCAGCTGAGATGTGGTTCGGTTCAACTCAACTTTTTTTGAAGATGATTCCTTTGTTAAAGGCTCGGTGCGGGAGGGGGTCTCATGTTCCTAGAATTTGGAAATTTAATTTATGTACTACGTGCAGGGTAGGTCGAGTGATTCGGCTTTTCAGGAGATTTGAATGGGTGACCTTAAAGATGAAGGTCCTTGGTGACGTCCGACCGGGTACATCTTCTCTAGAGTAGACGCAACCTGTTCGAAGGTTTTCTGTGACGGCATCAATGGGATCGATTCTCCTCTGCGTGTATTGTACAGATGTAAAGGATCGGATTGAACGTTTATTTTGATAAACTGTGGGTGGGACATAACTCACTGATTTGGAACAGATTTTCATGGAATGTTTAGTTTTCCTTTCTTGGGCACATTTTACAAGCCGTTAAAGAATTAATACTTTGGGGCTACAAATTCTTTACCATTAGTAATAGTAAGCGTAATAAAGCGCTTAACCTACCCACAATAGTTGAGTAAATTAAAGCATCTCAAATTTTTACTAAATGCAAAACATCTGGCAAAGCTACAGCGTTTTCCTTGTGAGCTCTCATTGCTGGATTAGTACCCTGGAATTTGTCATTGTGAAATTGAGGGTCAAATAAACATATAAAATTTGGCGACTCCTTCGCGTTCCTAACTTTGATCCAGCAAATGTACCCTGCACCGATTTATATAATGCAATGCAGCATGTTGTATTTTAATTATTATTCCGAAATTCTTAAATTCATGAGTTCTTACATGTCATGTACTGTGTTCATAACTTTCATTGTGCGTATCTCAACAATAGATTCTTATAATGTTACGTATGTATAGGCGGCTCATGCTACGCAATATGACACTAAAACTATCATCGCCAATTTTTTGTACAAAAATGTTGGCTGCGGTTGTGGCGCGGTTTGGGTTGCCCTTGATTCAAATGACTCACTCATTCTGAGTTGGGGAGCAGACTGTTGAAACTAAAAATGCATAAATTGATATATTGGGCGCATGTGTTATAGATACGTACATGCGAGGTTTTCTAATGTCAATTAAATGTATCCCCGAAATAAACTATGCAAAACTCATAGGAAGGGGCAAGCGAATTTCATCGTGGCCGTGGACTTCAAGGTTAGCTTTGGGGGCGGGCGTTGGGTTCACAGAGTTCTGCGGCAGCCCCAGTCATTTTGCTGAAGGCCAAGGTTGGACATTGACATTATTGTCAGCCGACCCTGGCTCAGAAATAGACTTGTTCTTCGGAGAGAATTATAAAGTTTACCCGCAAACAAAAAAAGGAGGGGAGACCAAGGTCATGGTCCAATCCCTGGTACATGCTTCAAATTATTACAAAGTTTTATATGTGATTTTGGAGAAGGGCGAGCGTGATGACTTGATCGTTTTTCGCTTTACAATATGCGTGCGTAAACCGGGGTGTTAAATGTTGATTGTTGCTTTATTTTTAAATGTTTATGTTATCAGCCCGATTATTAGAGCGGCTGCATGCTATTCATCCGCGCGTTATAGGTAATCTTTAGAGTATGCCGCAGTCTAGCCCTTTTGTTTTTGGTCAGATTCGCTTGAAACTTGGTGTACGAGGTCCTTAGGGCATAGCTCCCCTCGAGTTCGTTGGGCAGCAAAATTGGCCAAGTAGTTGGCGTAAAAGACATTATAAATCAATGTAGTATGCAGCGGTATTAGAATGGATTAGTACGAAGCGGATGGGCTGATTTCTGCTCTTTTGTGTTGACACAAGTTTCGAAAAACGACAAAACGTCGCCAGATTGTCTAAGCTTGACTCAGAACTTTAGTTCTGTTCAATTAAAATATAACTCAATCGGCATTATCAAATGTCTCGTAATGTCGGTCGTAATTCATTATCTGCAAAACAAGACATACGTATGACAAAACGTCAAATTACATTACAAAATGCGTAGGCCAGTTAACAACATGCAGCAGCCTGACAGACTGCATTCTTGCATCAAATAATCAAAAGAATACGAAATCAAGACAACACAAAAACACGACCAGAAGTATTTCAGATTTATCATTTTTTTAAAATTCTTTGCATTCCTTACAACCAAGTCATGTCTGAGTTCGTTCGTTCTAACAATTACTTTAAACCAAGTAAATGACACCTAACACACCTTGACTCAGAACTTTAGTTCTGTTCAATTAAAATATAACTCAAGCGGCATTACCAAATGTCTTAGAAAATCACAACCTCGCTAAGACATGTGTCATAAATGTTTTAATTTATTTAAATCTAACCCTGAATGTGTGACGTCGAATACACACGGTTCCTGCTAATGTTCTGTTCCAGCTGATTGGTGTTGTTTTCAATAATTTGATTGTGATTATCAATTAACGTTGAGGACCGAATCCCCATCCTTGCCCCAGGATTTGGAACAAGTCCTTCAATTTAACTCTTAAAATTTACGAGGAAACTTTTACTTCAAAAACCCTTGACTTTCATCCTTTCCCACAGCCAGCCATCCAGAACAACAAAACCAAGGAAGGACTTGCCTTGACTACAAGGATTTCTATGAACCTCCTCAGCCCCTCTCAAGACGAGGCGAAAGATACTTAACTTGTGGAATAATTTGTTCTATCCGAATAATGCTTCAAATTTAATGTAACAACCTCAATTTAAATTATCACACCAAGGGAAAGCAAGCGTATGTGACGGTGACTTGCAACAGCTAATCATAAAAACACGAGCTTAAACGGTTCTTTGGGTAAAAAAATCTGCAAACCCTACCTAGTTTACCTATGTGCGAATTTTAACAACGCTTGATAAAAAGAACTCCAAGAATGTCAATATTAAAATTTATGAATGACAAAAACGTGTTTGTTTCTCCTTTCGACAGTGTGAAATTGATAAAGTTTTCATAATTGTAACCGTTAGATGCTGGGAGCTACAAACAACGTATCACCGCGTAAAGTAAAAAAAAGAAATTCCCGGAGAAATGCCCCGGTAACGGCCCGGCTTATCCCCAACTTTGCTTTTACCCAAACACGAAATTCTTGACCCTTGAGAAAATTTGGCTGGTTGGTATATACGACAGACCTTTTGTGTTCACACAAGTTTCGAAAACGACAAAACGTCGCCAGATTCTAAAAGTGGAGAAATCGCTATTCAGAGAAGCTTTGTTTCTGATATAAAGAGTTGTAGAATGGAGTTTGGACAGCCGAAAGCAGCGGGGAGTGCTACAGATGTAGCGAGGAATCATGGAGATTTGGGAACCCGATTCCCGACCGGAGGAGGTGATAACAGAGTTCCAGACAGCAGCAATAATGAGGGACCGGTACCCGCCAAAAAATGCTGCATTGTCGTAGCCTGGAAGCGACTTACCCAAGTTGTCAGAAGATTGAGGAATAGGGGTGGTCGAGTAGGGCCAATGCCCGAAGCTGAAGAAAGAGAAGTGGAAGACAGCACAGTACATGAAATTGGAAAAAAAGGTAAACGTAAAGCAATAACTCAGAAATAATTAAATTTATGAGTAGAATACCTAAAATTAAGACTAATATTTGATTTTAATATTTTTATAGGAAAAAACCAGGAGAAAAAAAGGAAAGTAGAGACGAGGAAAGAATCTTTCCTGACAAACCCATGGCACCCAGAGAAAATTAAGAAGCCATGGTTGAAAGTGATTTGCCCTTGTCTTACACGAAAAGGTATGTTTGTACTTGAAGGCGT
>JAAXYW010002308.1:0-15974 GCA_036851895.1 Orthonychiurus folsomi
AAGTTTTATTGGCTTAAACAACATTAGTCAGTTAAATTGCGTTTACTTTGCTTGGAGTCTAAAACGGTTTGGGCGGGCGTGGTTTAAACCTACAGGCTGTCTGCCTGCCACCTCGTCTCTTACGTACGAGAAATATCATTCCACCAAATACCTTTCCCTCTTCAACCTATTTATTTTCACGGAGGACCTACGTACGTGTATGTACACAAGACTCACAAGTCACAAATACCGAACCACTGGGAGATTTATGGAATCAAATGTCTAGGCCTCGACGAACGAGCATGTTTGTATTTCTTAGAACTGTTTCATTGAAACATAAGGGGTAAATAAATTACGAATCATGGTTTAATTACATTTTTATTGCTTGGGTGTGTTGTGTAGAAAATGTAACTTTCTTTATTTCAAATCAGTCGGTCGGTTCTCAAAAAGAGCAAATTTTCCTTTACTAGACCAGAATTTAACTACCTACGCAATTCCGATGAAATTTAACGCTCGAGTCAAAACTTTTAGAATTACCTTTTAGTTTAAAACCACTTCAAAATTCCCTCCGAACTAAGTTATAGTCCCATGAATCATAGATGGGGAAAGGGACTTTCCCCGTGTATCACTCACCCACCTTTAACACCCACCGTCAATCCCCCCATCAAAAGGAACATGAACTTTTTGACTGAAAGTAATTTGGCCCTCATGGTTCCCCACCTTTTTTCCTCACCCCTCATGAAGAAATAACAACTACCCTGAATTCATTTTTGCACTCAATGTATATTTAAAATTTATAACCCCAGGATTACGAATCCTTTGCACTGAAGGATCGAATTAAACTGGTTTCATGGTCTGTGAGAATAGGAAAAATCCTGAGGAAAAGTGAAAGAGTTTGAAGGGCCCCCTCCTCCCATCCACTTGCCCCGTGACTTGTTTATACACATTGACATCCCATCAAACAGGCGGGGAAAGATGGAAAAGAGTCTTTGGAGCAGAAAATGTCAGGAGCGGAGGGGAATGTCAACGATAATCTGTTAACTTCTCCATTCCAACCCTGCCCTCATAAAAAATGTAAGGAGGAGGAGGAAAACACGGTAGGAGGACTAACTTTTCCAAATGTCACGTTCACTTTGCATTGAAACACAAGGGAACTGCGGGTTGAGTTGTGGAAGGAAAAGGGGGGACGGGGATCTGGGAAAATGGGAAGACAGCAGCCAGATCCCCCCCACCACAATTTCCGAATTAAAATGTCTCCCACAGAGTCCTAATTTTTCCTCTTCCTTTGGTTCTTTAAACCCGTTTTTCTCCGTTTGAAGAAATGATATGCTCAAATGCGTCCCCCCTCTCTTTTTATAAGTAATTCTAGTAATTATTTTCTGTCTCTTTCAAATCTTCCTTTTGGGTCTTTGTAATCAATGAATTTTTCTCTCGGGACAAAATCTCCTAATTTTCAATTAGTTATTCATCTCTTCAGGCTTGAATAGTAAAACTGTCGGAGTTCTTTTTCATTTAAACGAATCAGGGGCTAATTGGCTTCATTTGAGCACTGAGATTTGATGCTCAGTGATTTGGTTGGGGAAAACATTAATTTTATTTTTGAAGCCTTTTATGTGTGGGTAATGACTTCAATTATTTTGGAAGAGTGAAAACATGTTTTTTGTGTTAAATAATGTCGCATGTCGGCGTCATTGTGGAATTGAAAGTTTGTCGGATTCTATGTTGAGAGGTCGATCTATCACAGCAAAAATGAACAACTCGACTTCCTATCCGTTTTTTATAGATGAGTTCCCAAGCGATGACATGTGCAAATTAGGTCATACAATTTAGCATTACCAGATTGGAATTTAAATGTTTTAACCTGCTGAAGTTTTATGGGATTTCATTTCCAAATTGTCAATGCAAAACCCAGTTCAAATTAATCCAGCAATTGCTATTCCACGGAATCGTAAAGTACATAAATACCCCTTTACTACGTGCGTGCGTACATTGAACCCCCAGACGCCAAAGTGAGCTCTGGAAGTAGTATTCTGCTTATGAAAATAAACAAGAGGGGCTAAAGGAAAGTGTAGGTACCAGCAACAAAGTTGACTCATTTTGATTCGACTCAGGCGGAATTGGGAAACTTAGTATGATAATAATGTTCCATTCTACTCTGTATGCATGGCCTCAACAAAAACTATTCGTTTCCAGCCAGGAGCCGCCGAAGAATGTCTAAGAACTCGTTGGAATCTATTTTCTATGCATCGAGTTTTCCTTCCGGTCCATTATCTATCGTCAAGTTTGAATAAAGAGCTACTCCTCCCACCTCTACTTTTTGATATATTTATTATGCAAAACCATTTTGTGTACACGACTGCACATGGATGATCGGATCTGATAATTTCTGCTGCATGCGTCTATACCTCTTTTGAAGTTCTGTATTACTTGCTTCAGGTGTTATGCTCTTTAAGATGTGACTCAAATGGTAGCGGTAGCATGTGCTTAAACTAATTAAGCATGCAATTTAATATTCTTAAAATAAACAGTCCAACTGCAACAAGGCTACTATATTATTTAAAAGGGTGATAATATCCAGCTAGTTTTCACCCCCACCACATTGAGGGAATGATAAATCGGGAACATTAACTACTAAGTTTTCTGGAAATAAGGAGAATTCCTCCACCCCAACTCCAAAGGGCAAAGTTTAATAAATTTAAGTTGTATCAACATGCACACAACCTGGGAAAAGTTTATATACATTTGATCCTTTCGACTTACTTGACTTGATCCCTCCTGCCAACGGAATTACAATAAAGACGCTCAGGATTCCTACGACGACATTCACAGGAATTAGTCTCCGCCGTCTTGCAACCCACTTCCCACTCATGATGTCTTTCCTCTCACAATTAATTCACACTTCTTTTAAAGATTTGGTTTCAACTTCGCCGCCTGACAGTAGTAGGATCACACGACGCAAATCTTCGGCCTCGGCGCACGCACTCGTGATCTCCGCAAACCAGGATGGATGTAGTTAGTTTTGCACGAAATTAGCTATTACTTAATTTTTTAACTCTTGCGTGAGTTCAAAGTTCGAGTCCTTTCCATGTCCTTCATTTGACTTGGGCTTATTACTCATTCCAATATAACATATGTACGACTACCAACGTCCCATATCTTCTTATTCCTTTCCCACAATTGTAGTTGTACAATGCACGGAAGGGTTTCTCGGAAATGTCATCTTATCGTTCAGTATTCCGTCCTCCTTTCTTGGTTGGTTGTTGGTAGAAGTAGTCCAGAGGGAGCTCATTAAATTTTCGGTTCATGTACATAGGACGACGTATAGAACGTACGTGAGTCACGGGCTCTTAAGCTGGTCTCCCTATGTATTGTTAACTAAACAATGCGGGACTCAACTCCCTTATAATTAGCTCTCATCATTTGATGAATGGCACATGTCACGAAGGTCCACGGAGTTCGTTTTGTTCGTAGTGCACAAACTAACTTTTTCTTTGGTGAGATTCGTGTAGAGGCGGAAGTTTTCCACGAAATGAGTAGGTAGGTTGATAAAAGGAGGTTTGTTTTCACCGCAAGAGAAACAATGGGAAAGACAACAGAAGGAAAGGGTGGTTTGATTGCAACAAGCCGGAGTGGGGATGAATGGGAGACCCGGAAATGAGGGAATGGAGAGCGAAGGCGGGCGAGGGTATGTCTGTATGTCTTTTGACTCAAAATTTGAATTAAATGCTTCAATGATATATTACGCACTCTCTGTATGTATTTCCATTACTTTATTGAAGTACGCACCCCCAGTGTCTTTGTTCCTTTCAGGTTGATTTGTCTTCTTCCCCTCTGAACACGTACGTAGGCGTATGGGCAGGGAAATAACAAATTAACACTTTTTCGTTCCACAACCTGAGTTGCTGGGGGAATTGTTCAATTAATTCGGTTATTGAATAGGGGAGAGTTCAAAGTTGGGTAATAGTAAAAGTGTAGGGCGAATTACGAAGAATGTTGTACATTCGAATTCAATTTTCTTTCTGAACGTGCACCAACGGCAGATGGAACGCTGTCGATTTTTCCTGAATTTTCCTGTTGTAATTTTTAATAAATTGGATTGGAACTGCACTACTCAAGTAAATTTTAAAGGTCGTGAACAGCTTGAGTAATCAGCTATTAGAGTTTTTCTTCAGGGAAACGAATTACTTGCTGTAAAGTTTGTAATCCTAAAAAAAAGTCCCCAAGGACAGTGACGGTTATAGTTTTTCCCCAGACTGCTTGGGTGTAGTCAGAAGTTTTTTTTTCTTCAGTGAGGAAGTTGGAAATCGATGAAAACACGCTTAGGAACCACTTATTTTAATGGAAAGTCAAATTTGAGGAGGACGACTCGGAAAACGACGACGACTGTGATTTTTGCTTGCTTCCACACACATACACCGGTCCCGGGCCCGGCTCCAGACTTGATGAAGGAAGGAACAAGTTTATCGTACATAACATAAGGCCGGATTACTTTTCCTCACCAAGCCTCATCCCATCACCAAAGTGAAAGTAGTAATACGGGAAAGAGGACCAGGTTTCCTTTGAGGGAAATGGTTCTGCTGGAGAAAAACTCAATGGAGTGAAAATCTCCAGTGAGTCTATCATTTCGCCCCGCACCATTAGGCTCGTAGACTAATCGGAATCGCACCCATGTAACGATAAATTCACCATAAAATCCCGACCCAGCTGAAGAAGTCCTGTGAGTAAGGAACAATCCGTGCCTACGTTTACCCCTCCGCTCCTGTCTCTTTGTATTTCGTTAAAGCGGAGGGATGATTCTTATCACTCCCACCAAAAAGCCAATTCAATTCAATCAAGTTTGAAGCACGCCGCTGCTGTTTCCTTGCAAACTGAAACACTACCGACTCGGTCGTTCCCTTGAATGTCGTTTTCAAATTTCACAATCAAGATAATCTTGAAACAGCACCACTCAACCGCCTGTAATGGCTTCACTTAAAACAGACTCGCGTGTCACAAAGTGTTTAAACATGCAGTATTACGGAGTCCAAAACAAACCAATAATTATCAGGAGATTAATGCACTCCCTTTGTATGTATGTAATTATGGAAAGGAGAACGGATTTAAATTGGGCCTTGCCTTGTTGACGATAAATCGAAATGGGTGACGGAGCTAACACGCGCTTTGTTTTGTATGTAATGTTGAATGTTACCAGTTTGAGGAAAGAGATCCTACGACGACGGTCTGCCTTGGAATCAGGTCAATTTCAAACTGAAGTGCGAGCATGGGCTTTCCCCACATGTTAAAGGAGGGAAAGAGTTCCTTTTGCTGCACAACGCAACGCAATCTCATTCCCGGCCTGGGCTAAGCCAATGCCCCCGCATCCCGCGCGCGGGTAGAATTTCTCCTCTTGGCATGGATTGGCATGGGAGGAAAAGCACGGCGTGTGTTTGCATGGAAGAATTGTATGTACGTACGTACGCGTACGGTATGGATGGAATGTAATGTATAAACCGGGAAATAAATTCAGGATTTGGCCTATGGCCGGCAGATTCAGATCATTCCCTTCCTTATTCTCTTTTCTTTTCAGGAAATTGCACTGCACTGGCTGGCTACATTTCGACGATGCATTCAGTAGGGATACATGGATGGGTTTTGAAGATGGGGATGTACGTACTTTATGTATGCCTTCAGGGAAGGTTTGTGGATCGAGGAAAGAAGACCGTATTTCTTGAAATGAAATTTGAGAGGAGATTCCTATTCTGTTCAAATAGTGGCAGGAGAAAGAGTAGAATGGGTTTTAAAAGGCGGGGAATAAATATATTTGTTCAGGAATTGAATTCTCATGTGTAAGACACAGTTTATGTTTGATAATGGCGGGCTTGAAAATAAAAGATAAATCGTAATCTGGGTTTTTACGACTTTGTGTTTCCAAGTTGAATTGCAGATCAGAAGATCACGAAATATTAGTTGACGATTATGCTATATTTTTAAATTTTGCTGAAAGTAAAGTACGGAGAATTGCTATTTTAGTTCTACGTTGCACGTTTTTCTATTGTTGACAAAGTTCATTTTGTTGTCTAAAATGAAATTATTTGTAGGCTAACGAGATAACATTGTGTAGTGTCGCTCAAACCCAGAGGTCTCACTTGAATATTTGGATAGCTCTACTTACCAAAACAACATATCGGAAAACCGTTTTTTCTCTAATGCACCCAGCAAATGTGAGAGATCACGAAAAGTCGTGGGTTGGCTGATTTTAACATAAAAAACCCCATTAAACAAAAACCGGTTTTCGAATATGTTGTTTCGGTGAATAGAAACACCAAAATAAACTAGTAAGACCTCTAGGTTTGAGCTGTACTGCACAATGTTACCTTGTAAGTATGAGAGGACATTGGCTCCAGCTCTTCAAACTACACAATTCTAGTCCAATTCCCAAAACCAGGTACTTCTAATTTGACAGAAATAACCTCTGTGGTTTTGTTATTAGCATAAGATGTGATGTGACGATGTCTGGTGAAAGGAGAGGGGCTATTCTGAAGGAGCAGTTTAGAAGAAAGAGAAAATCAGAGCCATAGAACAAAACGAGTAGAGTAATGGGTCATACTAGGCAACGGTAATGGGAATTCAAGAGAGAATCGCATTTCTCCACTTCCGTGTATGCCAGGGAACCCTCAGCCCCCTTAATAAAACAAGAGGGAACGTTGCCCTATAATTCCTATCATCTTGAAACAATGGCCGCTGAATTGCTCCTACAGATCAAAGTGCACTATGCGCCTTCATTTCTGTAGAACAAAAGAAAAGAAGAGCCCAGCACCAGGGAAGAGCGAGCGATTGACATTAACTATGGAAGTTTCATTTAAGCAGAAACTATTTCGAAATGCAAAATTCTACGTGCATGCTTTGAAGATTTAAAATTTAATACATACATATGCACATTTGTTAGAAATTTTGTACGTGCGGTCCATCGAATTGTGTTACCAAAAAATGCCGCATTGCAAAATCCTGAAGGTTAAAAGTTCAATCAATGAGGATATTGTGACCCCAAAGCTTTGGTTTGGGTTTTAGGACGTTGATAAAGGAGGAAGATCCCGGGGGTGATACGGTTGACGTGTTGACATTTTTGTGTCCCATTTTATCGAATTTGTTTTTTGGAATTTGTATTCTCCTTCCATTCACTCCCGTGTGGAAAGTACTACTCCCTACTTATGACCGTACAAGCAAGTCCCTGTCACGCACAACAGTGTTCAACCTCTGCAAGAAACCACATGCCAGGCTTTCAATCAGTCTAATTGCTGCTTGGCTCTGACACTTTGACTCCCCTTTCACCACCTGCCGTTTTGAACTTAACGAATTGAGTGTTGAAGGCTAGTTGGCATGACCGAAGGGACTGCGCGTGGACAATTTTGACAATATAATTTTAATCGCCATTTGATGGACAATTGGCAACATCAAAGGCAAAAATAGTTTCTTATTCCGTGCTTACTCCTCCGTCCATTCTGGAGGATTTGGCTTGGTTCCTTGAATGCTATTTACATTTCTTTGAGATAAGAGTTAAGTAAATGCAATTTTAATTCCTGAGATAAGAATGCCCGCTAGAATTACAATGGTTGGTGTAGGCCAAAGTTGTATGTATATGTAATGAAATTAATTATTATCGTAATGAGTGAATGAATTTGGCTCAAACACAAAGTTGAAGCCGAGCAAAGAAATCCTTATCCACGGGTCAGCAAATTCCTTACATGAAAACATGGATACCAGGCATTCATGGATTTAATAAAAGCAAAATCCAACACAGATTTAAGATTTATGTCACGGGTATAGTACATACGAAGTGGACTCCAAAGCGCAAACCCACCTATCTCCATCCTTGTAAGTGTGTAATGTCTCCACAGAGTTTTCCCAGTGGGTTACTTCAAAGCCTCATCCGAACCATTATTCATCCCACCAAAATAATTTCAGGCTGTCGCAAGGAAGAAGAAGAAGAAAAAAAATGCATTTACAGTTTCCTTCACGGCGGCCGCCTTTCTTGAAGCAGCAGTAGCATAAAAGAAAAACTACTCTTGGGCTCTTGGAGTCGTCGTCGTCGTTGCGAAGAGGCGAACAAACGCTTGGCGTTAACTTTAAGATTTACAAAAGGAAGAGGCAAAGCTTGGGAGCAGGCAGGCCGAAGGATCACGTGATAAGTTTTCTGAATCAGGGCATCCATGAGCCAAAGAAAAAATTTCATTCTTTCCATGGTTCGGCTGAACTGAAGAAAGCCGCCTCGACAGCTACGCGATGCAGGCAGGCCCTTCCTTTTGAGAAAGAAAACACTCAGGACTTTTTTTTCGTGCCTCAGCCGTTCGTGTGATGTATCGTATATCCCGTGCGAATGCGATGGCGATGGGTTTGTCGCCGTCGTCAACCAACACCCACCCTCCTTTTTCCTTATCCATATTTATAATGTGCGAGGTAAAAATTACCTTCGGAGGATGATAGATAGAAGTCGTTATCGTCCGTTAAAAAATAAGTCATTAATCCTAATTCATCAAAAAACTTCTTGGAGGGAGAACATTAGTTTTGTGTTTCGAGTTGAGCGGGAAATCGTGTACTCGGGTGTCCCAGCCCAAGCCTTAGTTTCCCCCTACTCTCTCCTCGTTTTCTTTTCTACTAAATATGCACATTTCTCATTTTCTTCGAAGCTGTAGTCGTTTATAAACACCTGCCATGGCTAGGCGGGAGGAACGTCATGCATAGGCATTGGGATGCTATGCTATACTGGTAGCGGGGTGCTATTTGATATTTGGCTTAAACTAATAGATTTTATGCCTCGAATGTAGAATATGTAGCGTGTAATATTGTGCTTGCTTTCACCCGATCGACCAGTAGGGAATGTGGTGAGGGAAACCTTAAACTTCTGGTAAAGGTTTACCCAAATTTTAAGCTAGTGGAGTCGCATGATGAATAAGTCGACGGTGGTGTGGTGGGTGTACCCTGCGAACGAGGAAGGGAGATGGGGGGAAAAGATAATCAAAAACTCACACCCTGCTATTATTGTGATGACTTCCTCATGGTGAGGTAAAGGGTGGGGGTTGTGTTGAGGGATTACTACACCGGTGAAAATAAATTGTCAATAAATATATTGGCTATTTTAGAATTCGGTGGAAAAATTATTGCTTAAGTGTATGTGTCAATTCTTGTGGACATTCTGCACTGGACTTTCCAGTAATAAGCATAAAAGGATAAATTTTGGGCAACAACCTGACTTTCACTTAAATGTTTTTTTATACTCACTCCAATGTATGACAACACGAAGTCACGCGTACATGTTGGATTGTCTCTGGAAAATATAATCAGAGATTAAGCTGGCTGGACAATGCATCATGTTGTCGATTTTTGTTTAACAATTGTACAAAAGGCAAGAACACCGCTGTCTTTTGGTTACTACGAAATTGAAGTGAAAGCGTCAACATAAACGGAATGGCGGACCTATTTTTATTATTTAGAACCGCAGAAGGACTTCATCACGATTCGCATTGCTACTGGGGTGTCAAGTCAAACTCAGCCGCACACTCACGCAAATAACTCAATTTTTCCTGGAATTACAAAAAGGAAGTACATTTATGAAGCGGGATCTATGCAAATGCATACACATTGAGGTGAAATGCGGCACTTCCATTCCTGTCAGCTTAAGGTGTTCCAATTCTAGGAACGCGTTGCTCAAAAACGCGTGCAAATTATAATCAGATAAGGCTCGGTAGCTCATTGTTCGCCAGCTCCACTTACGTCTAATAGTCAAGCACGCAAAGAATTTCTCAGTTTGTTTTTTTCTCCTATGACTGCGTTTTTCTCTTCTGCGTTGTGCAAGAAAAATCAAAATTATAGGGCAGACAAACTCCAAAGAATGAATTATTCCCTGCAATCAAAACTAATGAGCTGACTTTGAATGCATGGAGAAAATATTCTTTTGTGCAAAGAACTTTCTATTTTTGTCTAATTTTTTAGGCATTTTGTGCAAACAAATTCGTGTATTCTATTACCAGTAGATCCTTAAATTTAATTAAGAAAATTATAGTACTTTGAATAGAAACGTAATCGCTTCCTTTCAAGTGCGCACATGCATATGTATAGGTGAAAGCTTCATAAGTTAGCACAAAAACAAGTGTCAGACTTACCCTGCGCAGAAGTTTGAAAAAGTTAAATAAAGTTTGAATGAGTATGGACACTTTCTTTACAGCAAAACATTTCACGATGTTCACTTTCTCTAAAGGCCAACCCAATATAAATAAAAAAATGATACATGCTAACTTGTGATTACTATAACTAATACATAGTAAAATTGTTACGCAAAAGTTTGTCGCGTAGCCTTGTATTTAACTTACATGATTAATTTCAATTTCAATTTCAGTTTAGATTTATTGTCAACTAATTCAACTTTACAGCTGCTCTCCTATTAGCGACAGTCCAATAATTATCTAATTTATAATCAATTCAATACTTAATAACACATTCCTCCCTATTAGTTATTAGTTGGTCCTTGACAAATTTTGTTAGAGTTTAAGTCGAACTACTCAGTACATCTTCTTTCCACTTAATGGAATTCCAGAATTTAATTGCTCTATATTTAAGCGAACACTTGTATGTCTCAGTTGAACACTTCGGAAATAGAATGACTGATTATGTAAACAAACGCATAATTACATAAATATGAAACATTTTGTACTGCTTGCAAGATGCTGTGCATCTACTAGTACATTTAATATTTAGAATACATTCTCCTCGGATCTGCTTTACAAATATAGCAAAATAAATGGATGCACTCATGTGGAATATTTTCTTTGTAAATAAGACAATACAATAAATCTAAATCACGATAACTTCCTAACTATACCCGAAACGCCTTCACCACTTAATAATTTCTATACAAGCCTTATCTCCTTGTCAATTTTGCATTGGGTCTTTAATTGAAGTCTTCTCCTAGAATGGAATGGAAATTAGAGCAGAACGCCCCCTCGAGAAATTCTCCTTACTTCATAATATCCATTATTTCATCTGTTCTCTGTTGTAGTTGGAGTAATGGCAGTGGCGAGTTGACGAAGAGGAGGATGACAAACCTGGGATTCCACCCAAGGGCTAAGGCATTTAAGTATAAATAGGACACGTGAAGTGACTTAATACAACAGAAGGAAGTGTCCCTCCCAAGTTAGACGGAGCAGCTAAGAGGAGAAGCGATTATGTTTGTACAGATAAGCTGGAAGCTGGGGAAAGGAGATAGGAAGTGTGGAAGTTGGGGAAAGAGGGACTTGAGCCAAAATCCTGTCAAAAGACGATCTTGTCACCCAGCCTCTTTCCCTTGTTTCATTGTTCTTTGTGGGAATGGCGTCAGTGGTGGCTCCTGTAATCGTAAGTATTTAAGCAGTCACTTCGTTGGGTTCGTTTGTACAATATTGGGATGAGGTCTGTCGTTGGCGTCCACGCCCTTACGGTTTGCTTATCACCTTCATTCCCTCTTGCACGGGAACATCATTTTATAATCCACAATTTACTACCCGTGATGTCAAACCAGCTCCCTATACCTTAAACTCTACAACTAGACTCGACTTTGCTTCACAGGAATTACGAAATAGTACAAGGTTGTCGAAGTGGGTAACAATGGTTGTAACAAAAGTAGGGATTGAGAGATAAGCTTAAATGTGTTGAATTATAATTATTCCTGAAAAATATCTTTGTTGGGTTAAAATGTTGAGAAAATACTTATAAATGAGCAAAATTCTAGAACATGGTTCTCCCGATCAATGGAAAAGCTTACATTTTCACAATTTCATTTATTTTCCTTGCCGAAAACTGAAAGAACAGCTGAAGGCTGAAGCCTGCTTCCACATGTTCCATTTGTTTAAAGTTATAATAGTTAAATGACGACTGATGTGGCGTCCTGTCAGAATGTGCACCCCGTCCCAACCTGTCATCATTGTGACAAATGTGTTGTCTTTGCCGAAGAATAATCCTCCTCCATAATTCACCAAAAGGAATGAAAACGTGCATGTGTTTCCCGCTCTCCCCGGCGGTGCCAAGGAGAAAGTCACATTCTCTCCGTCAAACAAAGGAACAAGGCGAAGAATTCCAACTGTCGTGGTCGAGGAGAAAGTTTCGTCTTTTTCGCTTTTCTTCCGTTCAACCGGATCCAAGTTCGCCACTCCTTGCAATGCCACAAGTTTTTACACGTTTTCTATTCCTGGAAAAAGTTGTCTTCAATTGACGTGAATAAATAGGGGCACTTTGCTTTCCCTTATCTCCCCGCAATTCATTACACCTCCTGCTCACCTGCAACATTCTCCAAAATGCAAATGAAGGTAGAGGCTAAGGTAGGGAGTGTGCAGATGCATTTGAACGGCTGTCACTTACGCCAAACTTTTTTTCTGTTGGCAAAATAAAATTAAATGGGAGTGCAGTGTTGCCAATTTGTGCGTGTCCTCGATTTCATAGGCTTAATTTGTATCTTGATGAGCGGATCAGATTTCAATATTTGGTACTAGGATATGTACGCAAGACTACATTAAATAAAATCCCTTGCTTTTTTCCCTAAGAACACGATGCTTTCTTGTTCTATTTTGATTTTAGTTGAGTAATCTAACGTATCTGTATTAACTCTACAAAATTTGTTGTTTTGTGCTAGTGTGCCGGTTGGTCACATGAGATGAGGCAGAGTAGATCAGCTTAATGTAAGTGTAGGCGAATTCGCAGAAAACTCTTAGCCCTATACTTAAATGGAGGAGGGATTATTAAAAAACTAGGTCTACTTGCTGTACATATTTCCAAGATTCCTTGACAACAACCAGCTTCTCCCTACAAGGTTATCTCATACTTATCAAAACCTCAAAAATGAAACAATTTCTGCTCTTGAAAACGACACAAAGTTTCCTTGATTACTATCCCAAAATTTGATACAAGTGTAGAACTGTACAGCTATATTTGCCACAAATCGTGATTTTTGGGGAACCTTTGAATTTTTATTTTGTTCCTTGCTAAATTTAGAGTAGTAAAATATAATTTGACAACATTATAGAATATAAAATGGAATTAAAAAGTTAAATTCGTATTCTCATAAGCCACTATGTAATCATCGGTTGGGATCAAACCCCCATAAGCGGTAATGTTAAGTTGATCCCAAACAATGCCAAACAATCATTTTCGCCGTTGTGATGAAGTATGAGACAACCTTGTAGGAAGAAGATTGTTGTCAAGGAATCTTGCGTATTTCTCTCTTTAGCCTTTCTATAGACGACCAATTGACGTTATGTTTGTCTACATTGTTTGCAAGGACGCAGGGAAAGTCAGAGAGAAAGTCAGTTTTCGCGTAAGTAAGTACAGGAGGAAGGCTCTTGATTCGTAGAAGAAATACCTCGTTTTCTCTGGTTAGGTGTTCCTTTACCTCCTTCGAGTTTGTAGCTTATCTTGGTTTCAAGGGAAGAGGATTAAGTAAACAGGGAGACAATGATGGATGGCGGTGGAAAGCAGGGTGATAAATCCCTATTCAATAAACTACAACTACAAGTCCATGATACGCGGTTACATTGGGCGGGAGGAGTATTTTACAGTTAGTAACTTATGTTTCAGCTAGTGGACAAGATGTCATGAGGTCACTCCTTGACTTTTAGTCGGATGTAGAGCACACAGCATATAATGTTTTGTGGTGTACAAAAAATGACTCAAATTGGAATGTGATTTCATCAAATTTAATTTATTGAAAATATTATTTTATGTTATGAGTAAATTGTACTGCTATTTCTGAAAATGAAACTTGTGATGGAGATTGGAATTCGACATTTGCAGCTGATAGATGATATTGCACCACCAGTAAAATATTGTTTATAAATAGGAGTACAAAAAACACGATTTACCAAACAATTTTTAGCAAGTTCATGACAGCGCTGGCCGACTTGAGCCTCTTTATTGTTCATGTAGCAAATAAAAGACCACGAAACCGTAACAATAAAGTTATATCAATTAGGTGAAGTGTTTCTTTGTAAAAGTGTCAGATATTTTAATGCGTAAATTATGGACGTGATTCTCAGAAGACTGTTATACATACATATACTAAAGTGGAATGTTTGCGTGTGTGTGTGCCTGTCTTCTATATCACTTCTAAAACTACTGGTCCAATCTCGGAGTTTGATAGCTTAAAATGTTCAGGAGGTCAACGGGCGTTCCGTGGGTGGGGTCACAAGTTGACCTGGCCTTTGACCTCTGAGTTATAGCACTGACCCTAGCTAAAATGAAAGAGAAGCATGGCATGTGACGTGTCATTGCTCTCAGGGGGTTGTGGTGAGGCGGTTTCTTGAGGTCACAGGTTGACCCGACCTTTGACCTTTTCGTTAACCTTAGCCAAAATGGAAGGGAAACATGGCATGTGACATGCCACTGTTCTCAGCAGGTTGTACTGAGACATTTTTATGGACCTGACCTTTGACCTCTGATTTTTACAAGAGAGATGACGAGTGCCCTTGCTCGGCGCGAGTCGCCTCTTCTATGTCAAACACAATGTGCGCCACAATTATTCGTGCCGCTATTAAAGTCGAGGATGCAAAATGTATTTAAAAAATCGTTTGCCAAGCTAATGCTGAGTTTTGGTGGTGCAAGCTTAAACTCTTACACATGATTAACCCAAAATAAGTTTTAAACGTGCACTAGGACGAGTCGGGGCGATTACTAGTAAACTATAAACCCTATTTTAATATTCAGTTGTATTCTCATTCTTAAAGGAATTACATCACCTTTCACCTAAGATTTCCGTTTACTCCGTGATTCTATTTTAAACATGGCCCGATGTCTTCCAGCAAGGCAATAGCGAGAATGATGATGCCGCTGTCTACTGCTTCACTTTAAGAGATAATGAACCCCATACTTTCAACAAGGGAATATAACAACCTGATCGGTTTTGACTTTTTTAAATTTACTATTTGACCCAAAAGCGCCTTAATGTTGAAATTGACAAATTTGTCGAAAATGCATGAGATGTAAGCCACGAGGCAGTTAACGAACTATGTCATTTCACAACTGTTGCTTGAACGGGGCCGTCTACACAACATTGCCGTATTTTCTAATAAACTAATTTACAAAAAGGTCGGGGGGGGGGGGGCGTGAACACTATATGGACTAACAGGAATTCCCAGAGTCTGGTTTTTAGTAACCAAGAATAAGTTTTCCATGATTGTAAATTATGTGACCCAAAATATGGACTTGAAATGTATCCCAGAATTAAGCCAGCTTGCAACGACATTAAGATTTTTGTTTAAGAATGAGAATTGTATTAGATAGCATTTTATTATTCGCCATATTGGGTTATTAATAAACCGCAACCTGATTTAATCATGATTAGTCAAATTTATTGTCTCTGGTCTTAAAGAGCAGGTAAAGCGTGTAAGTATATTACTCCGTCCGTATGGCTATCCCTCCCGTATGTTTTTAACGCAATAATGTGATTGCTGCCCACTATCTTCGTGTGTGTCGCACTGAAAACTTTTCCTTCCTCAAACTTCCAACTTCGATTCTCAGAATCTCCATACCATATTGCGCTGCTTTTCTTTAATAGTTGTAATACATAAAAATGTGAACTACTGGGTGCCGCTGTGATGTCATTCAATCCCAAAATCCCTGGTCAAATATTTTACATCATACGAACCAAATAATCAACTATTTTTTTACTCTGAACGCGCCACTATTCATTCCATAAACTTACATTTCCAATCCATTTGCTGGAAATAATTAAACCAGTCAGACTTATGTTAGACATGAATAAACTCAGCTTGTGCTTGTTTACTGGAACCATTCAAAGAAGAGATATTGTCCGATTTAATCTGAAGGAATCCACATGAATTATGCTCGTTTCGGTAGAGAAGTCATGTTTTGAATATATTAGTGGTTTTCCTTCTCCCATTCAACCGTGGCTGAATTTAGTGGAGGGCCAGTGGAGGGCATCTTCTCCCGATCCCGAAGTATGTGGTGAAACAAGTGCATTTCACAATATAAATTGTCGG
>JAAXYW010002310.1:0-15968 GCA_036851895.1 Orthonychiurus folsomi
TGCAACGGTTCAACGGTTGCATCGGTTCAACGGTTGCAACGGTTCAACGGTTGCATCGGTTCAACGGTTGCAACGGTGCAACGGTTCAACGGCTGCAACGGTGCAACGGTTCTAATACGAGCTGGCAACAATGTAGCCGTTGCACATCAACCGTTGCAACCGTTGAGCCGTTGCAATTTAGCAGGTCCCCTTTGTTTTCTATTATCTACGGCTACCAATCACACTTCAAATCATACAAACCGCCCTCAATACTGTCAACCCCCGCAACGAGTTACAGGCGGTGTAGAAAGTCTTTGTTTATTAACGTGCATTGTTGTTACTACCAGCACCAGACTAACCAGACCACTTACTAAATCACCATACATATATGGAAACAAACCAATCAATCCAATACTAAGATATAAAATTAAAATTATGCTCTACAGAGCGCATTAAGGTATTTTTTCTAAAACTCATATATTTGCCGTATTATCCTAATTTTATATTCCATCCTTCCTCCGTTTTTCTCTGGGCCATGTGCAGAAGTTTCACAAAATGTGCACGCCTGCGTCTTTAGTAGGTATATAAACTACTGCAAACCTCCAAATTGTGGTTCCCTATAGAAGACAAAAACTTGCACCTCAATTTAATTGCCATAATATGTCATAAGTATTGTGCAAAAAACTGTAATGTAATTAAATGTAATATACTATGTATACAATATAACATATACGTAGCAATTATCATTGCTGCACCAGAAATGGTTGCATTTTCGTGCAGTAAATCCTGCAGTAGAATTAACCTGCTGAAACGACGTGCCATCAGTGCAGTGCCATGCCGCAAGACTTTCCGCAATTTGCCTGCAATTTTGAATCAGCATGGAAGCGGTGTGAAATATTTTTGGCAAATTCATAGTGCGGCGTCAACATATGTAATTTTGCAAGTACTGGTGCCCAGAGCTCGGTTTCCGTCGCCGCACCGTCGTCATTCGTAACTCTGCTCTGCGTGAAGAAGGTCGTTCGTCCGTCTGCTGCCCTCGCCTCGCCGCCTCCGTTCCTTCGTCGTTTTGCGTGGACTTGACTATTCTAACATTGATTACATTTGTCCCTTCTGAATCTCAATTCTGTGCAAATACGTACGTTCAAAGACACAATGGCCACTAAGAATTGCCCCACATGCAGCAAGCAGGTAAATTACCAATTTAAATACTTAATGCAAACAAAATATTTCATCATGCTAGTGTCACATTTCAACCAATCAATTCAAGGCGATCACTCATACTTCTGTCAGTCAATACCTTTTGTTTGTTCTCTGATTGGCTGACGCAAGTTTCTGTTTGTGTTTAAAACACGAGCTATGGGCGAGTTTATGCATAGCTAGCTGGTGAATCAATATGTTGATTAATCTAAATTAAAATTGCAGTAAATAATAGGGCCAAATCAGTCAATTTTAAAGCTGCCGAACGATACTATGATTGGGACATTTTTGTAGAAATATTTATCATTAATTTGTGTTTTAACAGGTGCCGGTAGCGTGCAAAAAGTGTATTTGCGGGCACATCTTCTTTTCTACGCGTAAAGGGGCTGGAGCTTCGGCGGCTTCAGCATCTACCGCAAAAGATTTTGCTCAAACTCAACAAGATTTATTAGGAGACAATTTCGGAGACTTTCAACCCATTCGGAGAACTGGAAGGCGCCCTGAGAAGCCAAAATTTTATGATGCTCTCCAGTACGAGAACCAAACTAGAAAGGTGGGTGGACTTAATTTCACCTCTGCTCCTTCTCCTTTGTTTTGTCATTTTTCAAGTTTGCTCATACAGAGATGATTTTTGAGCTAGTTATTTATCTTTTGGGTTTTTGCACTTTGCATTGAGTACAATCCTCCACAATACAATCCTCTACAATACAATCCTCTACAATCCAGGGTTTGCAATCGTGGTCAAACAAAAGTTGATAACTTAGGAGAGGGAGTGTGCAACGGCAAAATGTAAAATGACGGGCGTAGCTATTATTTATAAAGCATTCACTTGTTTAGGACTTTGATACTTCTCTGAATACCGAAATGGAGGCATTAAGTGTTTCCAACCCCGATCCAACAACTGTTCCTGAGGACGAATTTTTGAGCGACATGGATATTGATAAGGATCTAGCTGAGCCCGCAGAAGATTATACTTTTCCACATGTACTCGTCACTGTAGGAACGACAAGCTACGATGAGCTTATTAACATTCTTTGCAAGGCCGAAACGCTGAGTCAACTCTTAACTTGGAGAACTCGACAAGTCCGCGTTCAAATAGGAAACAGTCAGCTATTCACGGAAGGGGAGGATATGATCTCTGGAATATATTTCAATTTTTTTCGCTTCAAGCCGTCTTTAATGAACGACATTGAGTGGGCAAATGTAATCATTAGCCATGCTGGCGCCGGCACCACACTCGACGTATTGGACGCAAACAAAACACTCATTGTTATCCCGAATACGAATCTCATGGACAATCATCAGATGGAATTGTCTGAACATTTAAACCTGGAGAGGTACGCTTACAGCGCTTCGTTTGAAACATATCACGATGTTATGAAGTCAGTACGCAAGAGTCATATTCGACAGTTCCCTACCAAAGACGAATATTCGTTCTCCAAATTCATGATAGCAGCAATGAAATTTGAGCCTTTGAAAGTTAGCCAGGCAATACTGGATATGGAGGCGAAGGCTAAAAAGGTCCTGTCGGAAGGCCAGGAGGCTCAGTCCCGTCCAAGTGGGGATTCTAGTCGAAAACCTCGTTTCACAATGTAGCGTGCGAACCCGGAGACCCGGACTCCCTTACGACGACCAATCTTCACAACCCTATAGTTTGTTCATTTGTTTTAAAACTTATCCCTTGTTCAAGTAATATCAAACGGTAATAGTCGTAATAACGAACCAACGGTCCAACCAGTTTAGTTTGTATCAGAATAAGTAAAGATCTCTGCGTGTTCCTTCTATGTGTTAAAAGATATAAATATGTTGTGAAAGCGAAAACCGAAATGTATATTAATTTATATAGAATAAAAATGTCCAGTACTATTTCTTACTAATTTCGTCTCCACAATTGTAGTAATAAGTTCTTTGCGGTTGTTTGTAAGATTCACTACTCATTTACATGACGCCGTTAAGTTTTTGATCAAACCAGATGATCAAAATATCTAGCCTAATTTCTGTTAATTCGTTCTTAATTGTGTAGTTTGTATTCGGTTTCTTTAAACTTCAAGTCATGAGCAATTGGTTATCAGTATTTTGGCCAGTCATGCAGATTGAAACCTTGTGCTTTTCATTGGCTCTCATTTAGGGTAGAATGCAACTCGGTAATTGAATGGGCTTGGAGCATCAATAAATTGTTCTAATAAACGACGCCTTCTAATGGCAAAAATTTGACTGATTTAATAGAAACAGCTACTTCGGAGGCAGACCAAAGGATCTAAGCCGGATGAGAATACCACAGCTGCGAAGGGAGTTGCGGTTCGCACTGAAGACGCAGATACTGTCGAGGAGTCATCCGTTCCATCAAAGGAGGTCAAGTCTGATGTCCCAGAACCAGGTAAACGACGGAGAGGGCGTCCGCCAGGCATAAATGGTAAAAAGGCTAGAATAGCCATCAACCACAAACCTACACGATCTAATGCACTCCACAAACCGAAAAATCCAGCAAATGCAAACAATGGATCATTGGCCGAAGGCAACGCTGAAGAAGAAGACCTTATGGCAGATATTACTCCAGAAAAGGCGGTACAGTATAACATTATTTTAAATGAGATCAATCGAAAACTGGCCAGCTCTAGCTGGAAGGCTTGCCCTTAGCTCTAGAATTAATTTAATTAATGGTTAAAAGTATACATATTTTTTTGTCGATTGTGCATGAATGAGTAGTTTAACGTTTAAATACGTGAAAATATCCTAAGAGCACGTTAATATGATGTGTTGCAAATCGCGATAATTCCTTGAAAAAATTTATATTTCAAGAACGAACCTCTATTTTTTATGCGAGGAACCTACAAGAGCAGTGTTAGGTTACTTGGGTTTGTGGCCTTAAGAGCTCTTGAGCTGTTATTGAAGCATAAAAGCACTGTAAAAGTAAAAGCTTCCAGTTGCTTTCTTTCTGTAATATCGGTAAATCCCTGTGGACTGTCTACAAATGATAACTACATTCATCCGATAAACTAAACCCAGTTTAAATTAGCTAACTCAATGCGCTAACCCAATTTTTCCACTTTTATAAGACTGCGAAGTGATTTGGTCTTCAAGAAATATTCGAAGGGCTGTGCACATAACACACAAGTTCTTGTAATTTCCAAATTTACGAATATTACTCGATTATTCCTTAATTATTTACGAAATATAAATAAACCACGACACGGCTCTGTAAAGAGTGCTGTCATTAAAACAGTCAATTTATAAAGTATTCGAATTTGTTATTGAAAGTCATGTAAATCTTGTTGCAAGGCATATTGAAGTGTATTTTACATGTACAACTGATTGTTACCAAAAACTGAGATTGTGCGGAATAAAAGCATTCAGAAATTTTGAATGGCTCTAATCATGATGTACATATTCTAATGTCGAGGCTTTAATGTGTAGACAATTGTATTTTTGGAAATAGTATTTTTGATTGTCGTTGTGTAAATTTGAAAAAAATGAAAAATTATCGTATTCAACATATTTTATTTTCAATTTGAGACTTACATTTATTTAATAGAATTTTAATGCACTTGCAATTATGATGGCTAATAGTAAGTATTCGTTGATTAATTGCTATTAAGTACCTTATTAGTATTCAATTTCGCTGCGCCACACTAGTAGTAGTAGCATGTTGCAAGGCAATTAAGAAGCCTTTGAGAGCAGTTTTCAATTGGATTGTTCAAATCGGCACAGGGAGACTAGGTATGCTTATTGTTCTACGGGAGGAGGTAAATAAAATTCCCAACGCGGTTGAGATGAGCCTGAGCGAGTCATCAAAAATATTCCAGCCACGAGGATAAGAAGCAAACAAATGAGGGCTTGCATGTGTGCTCTTTGTTGTTGTTGACACTCAGGATCACTGGAAGTGGCAACGTCAATGTAATCTGTTATTGCTTCCAGAGCTCGCATCGTCAGGCGAAAAAGGGATCTACCTAATCGAACACCAAGGTCGATAATATCATCACTTTCTGCATCATGTGGAGTAATGTGAGGAGAAGCTAAAGGTGTTGCCGGACTAGCTGGAACTGACCTCTGAATTTGTCTTGCCCCTTGAATACCCGAAAGAACAAGACGCGGACAAGAAACATCTTCTTGCTGTGTTGTGGTTGCCTCATCGCAGGGTTCCTCTTCGCATTCTTCATCATCAATTTTTTCGCGCCTAGAAGTCGGGTGGGAAGGATCAGCTAGCTGATAAAACTGTGGTGGCGGAACCGAAACTGGTGCATCTAACGCATTACTTGCTATTCTTTCGCTGTTAATGTTTTCAGTAGTTATGGACATGGATTGAATTGAGGAAACGGAGAGGGGCCCAGACGATGAAAGAGAATTCACCTGCAATTACGCATAATACACGAATCGCCATTGTAAACAGTCACAACATAGATCAGGGAGGCTTCAGCCTAGAAATGCAACTATTTACCTGCAAATAAGGACTGTGCAAATGGTCCATTGTTAGAGAGTGAGCCGTCAATTCATTTACACGTAAGAAGTCCACTTCAAGTTCTTCTAAATGTAGTCGACTAGGAAAAATCACTTCAGTTTGCGCTGGACTTCTAGATCTCCTGTGTTGGGAATAGGATGGAGCAGAAACAGCTGTGTGTCTTTCGTCTACTCGTGGCAATGGCCTTTGGTCTTCCAAAGATGTTCTAGGTAGAGAATATCTAAAATTTGTGTAATCAACTTATGATAGTGCATTAAATTTTCATAAATTAGATAAAATAAGGCACAATATATTACCTATTCTTATCTATTCTACTATCCTCTTCTTCGAATGACCCTAGAGTGTTAAGTTCAAAATCTTCATCTGGGATAGGATCTGTTTGGATAGCCACATTTATGTCACTGTTAGCCACTAAACTTCCATCCTCGTCATCTCTGCCGAGCATGGATATGTTCGTCGCCACACATACTTCTTCAACTACAGGAGGATAGTTGGCATCAATTTGGCTATCGAAGTTTGCGTATTGTCTGACGCCAACAATTCTTTCAAGGGAGACCTGGTCCAAATCGTTCAATGGGGCCGGTGACCTAGCTGGCCTTGGTGGTGGTGGCAAAGGTCTACCTTGCATGATTCCAATTGCTGTATTAGGACGCTCAGAATCTTCCCCACGTAAAGGGCTTGCTGGGCTCTCCGCACTTCTTTTAATTGAATTCGTGGATTTCTTTTCCAAGTGTTGGTTTGACATGGATTTCTGCCTCGGAGGTCTTTTTGGACGCAATGCGCTGTAACTAAAAATAAAATATGTTTTAATGACTTTTAGGACTTGGAACAATACGTTAATAATTGATTGTTGTATTACGTGCGATGAGGCCTGGTGGGAGGAACTATATGGAAGGTTCTTGGGGTGTAGCGTGGAAGTGAGAAGAAGATGGGACCACTGCCAGCTTGACGGCCTTCTTGACTCCGACGCTTCAAGCTATTACGCTTGGAAGAGTTTCCGTTTCCAGCACTTCCCTTTCGCCTTCGAGGGACTGTCTTAGGAGAATTGTCTTTATTTTTCTGCACAACTGTATATCCAGCCTCGTCCATATAATCCAATGAATCCCCATCATCCATTTGACCAACACTTTCGGCTTGCGCTAACGGCGGAGCTTCACCGTATCCTGCTTGCTTTGGTCTTTCATCTTCTTCATCAGCGAACTGAAGCTCCGAATCGTCAATCTCACTTGTTCCTCGGAGTTGACTCTGAGTCTCACTTTTTCCTTCACTTTTCCTCCGCTCTCTGTTCGGAGGAATAGGAGCATTTTCTGTTAGTGTGAGGTCCATGTCATTGTTAATTTGATCCTCCAAATCTTTCAACCATTCATTCCCAGCTATTGTGTTGTAATAAAGGATTTGTGGAGGTTCTGGAGATTTCTGCTTCTTTCGTTTTCCTCGTTGGGGCCTTTGAGGTGAATCACTGACGGGTTCATATCGACCCTCATCCTCCATGTCCTGATCAATTTTCCTCAATTCATTTTTCACCCGACGAATTCCTTCGTCTTCCTCCTCCTCACTTTCGTTGAAATTTTCTTGCTCAATTGTCCCCGAAGTTGTAATTTTATCGTCGGGATTCCAAGTCCCTTCATTTCGCTCGTTTTCCAGATAGGAAGAAATGTATCCTGGAGTTTGCTTCCGTTTTGGGCGTTCTGGTGGAAATGTTTGAAAGTTGCTTGATTTCTTGTCAATTTTTCCCTTCTCTTTACGTGGTGGCTTTCTTGGGCTTCTGGTCGGCTTTGCAGGTGGTGTGGGAAGGTCAAAATCATTTAAAGCGTTGGACATTGTTGGTCTAAACGTCTGCCTCAATTCCTCAACCAGAATTCTATTCAAGACCTCTTCGTCTTCTCCTTCAGATATGCCTCTCTCCCTCAAAAAGAATTCATCAGAATCAATTTCCTCCATGACGCCTTGTCTCCTTCCTTGATGAGAAGATGCCAAAGATGATCCTGGAGGAGAATTCCTTCCGGAAGACATATTACCAGAGAAATTCGGCTCTTCAGATTCTTCTCGGCTTTGAGTAAAGTCTAATGGTGATTCCCAGTCACGATCACCGCGGCCTAAGACTTGGCTACGCTGAACTTTCCCAGTTGTACCAGATTGTTGTCCCTGCTGGATTTGCATTCGAACTTCTTCATTGTTTTCGTAAAATGTAGATGTTGGTTTTGGAACTTTCTTCTTTGATTTTTTCACGGTCTCTACAACCACCGGCTGATACCTCTGTGCTTCAATTTCCTGTAAAATGCAATCCCATCTTTTATATTTTGAATGTCAACTATTATTGCTACATTTATTATTACCTGATCATCATTTCCCCTTCGTCTGAATCGAAATCGTCTTGTTGGCTTATCCTGGTCCTCCATTTCGGCGTCTCTTGCTTCTCTGATTCTCTTTCGTTCTTGAGTGTCCTTAATTTCCTTTATGGTTTCTTTGTATTTCACATTGACTTTCCCTCCGAATTGTTTAAGGTCGTGACCAATGACTTTCATTTTTTTACCAAAGCCCTGTCCAATCCCTTTCAATTTCTTCTTTAGTTTAGGCCTTTCTTCGTCTTCGTCTTCCAAATTTTGCTCCTCCACCTGCCACTGGGAAGGTGAAGATCTATCAGCGTGAGGGGTCCACTCAGCATGGGTTTCAGAATCGGCTTCCACAGATGGCTGTGTGACATAAATTTGTGGTTCGTGGAGCCTTTCTGCATCCAAGTCGGCATCTCTTCGTTTAATTTCAGCTGCATATTGGGCAGCTAGCCTGTTTTGCGGTTCAACATCCTGCACTCCGCGCTTTGTAAACCGAAGCTTTGGTGGTTCAGGTCTTGGAGGAGGCGTCTTACTTCTTTTAAACCTCTTAGTAAAGTCAATGTCTGCCAATTTCCGTTTGATGACTTCCCCCGCAGAAGGTTTCTTTGGAACAGGTGAGACGGACTTATCTTTGGGTTCGTTCATCGAGGGGCCCAAATCCTGTTCAAACTCATCCACGATTGCAGCTAGCCTTCTCTCCAAATCTTCCTCAGGGCTAATTCCTACCTCCGCTTTTGCTAAGTTGGCTTGTTCGATTTCCAATTTTAATTCTTCAACAATTCTGGCCTTCTTTAACTCATCGGTCAAATGTTTTTGCTCCAATCTTTCCTTTTTCTGTTCTTCCTTAATTTTATCTTTAGTTGCCTTCTCATCAGCTTTGATTCTCTTTTGTTCTTCTTGAGTTTTGTCTTTATTCAGTTTTTCATCCTCTTTTTGCCTCTGAAGTTCCTCTTCAGCCACGTCTTTTGCTAGTTTACTTTCAAGTTCCAACCATTTCTTATCCTCTGCCTGGGCACTTTTTTGTTTGAGTTCGCTTTCTTTTGGGGTCTTTGGTACTTCTTTTTTTATTTCTTCCACTTTTGGGGACATTACTGGTGTTAGTTTTGCCTGAGTAATTCGCGCAGCCTCAGCCTCTTTTGCTAATTTTGCGTTCTCTTTTTCCTTTGCAATGCGAGCTGCTTCCTCTGCTTTGGCATGTTTGGCCAATTGTTTTTCTTTGACTGTTCTAGATTTCTCCTCTTCTTTTAGAAGCTTTGCGGCTTCCTTTTCTCTTGCTATTCGAGCTGCTTCTACTTCTTTCGCTATTTTAGCTTCTTCTTTCTCTACTGCTAGACGCAATGCTTCTTCTTCTTTGGTCTGTACAGTTCGTTCGGTTGGCTTTGATTGTTCCAGCTCTTTTGTATCTTTTTTGAAAGTGTCATCACCTCCTTTTGCGCTGGCTGTGATTTGTAATATTGCTGATTGGGATGTGGACGGCTCACAGAAATCGGCAGGGATCGCGAGAGGATCTCTTCTACCTGATTTTGGAGGAGACGCAATGTCAGACTCCCGTGTCTGAGAATCCAATACAATATCCTGCTCTTCAGCATCCTGTGCATCATCGTCCGCTTTCTTTCTCTTCTTCCGGCTTAACTTCATACCCGCCCAATTGTTGAATTTAGGACGAACTGGTAGTGATATTTTACTGAACCGCTGTTTCATTTGCCCTGCTTTTTGCTTCAGCTGCTCCAATGCACTAGGCTTGCTCGCTGCTTCGCCTTCTGGAACTGTTTGATCCTTTGCCATTTGCTCAACGTCGGGAGCGAATGTTATGTTTTTTCCAGTCAAAGGACGCACGCTTGATGTCTCTCCTGATTTTGGTAATTCTCTATTTCTGATACCAGCCGTAAAACCTGTTTTTGGAGCGGATTGTCCATGATCATCATCCGAATGGCACCACTCCTTCTCCCCATCAAAGCCGATATCATGAAAATCAGGCTGATCTAATCCATCCAGGCCGTCGGATGTGATTATCTGTAAGTGCATTCCAATTTTGAAAAGTTTTTAGGAAACAGTAAAATGCTTATATTGCGAGTCGAAATTCGGAGATATGATGCACATAGGCATACGACGACCCTCTGTATATTGAAATAAAATAAAACCCAAGAATCTATTTTCCCAGAAGGCTATTAGGATTCCGGCACGAGGTTAATAACTGACAAAGTTCAACGTCATTATTTGATTAGATAAATTGTTGGCGGTAGAATATGGTAGAAAATTCCAGCAATTCTTGAACATAATAATACATATGAGCCGCTCTGAAATGAACAAATCATATGCATGGAAAATAACTTTAATCCTCGTCATATTAAATTACAATAACAACTGAGCCTCTTAAGTATTCAGTGCTACGCTTACATTTCTACATACTTTTTGCGTTAATTTTAGCAGGCAAAAAACGAAGGGGTGAACAAAGGCTGCTCTATGTCGTAAGCAAAACAGGCTGTTTGAGCTGCCGCATTACAAAGCTAATGTAACTAGATAAGCCCACGTAAGCATATCGTCTTCATTGCAACGGTTTGAGAGAAAAAGAATAACTTCGCGTGTTACTAGCATGGGATTTAGTTGCAAACTGCCAATGCGGTATACTTACATCAATCTCAGGAGGAATATCAATCACACGACCATCTAGGGAAGCAGTGTCTTGGGCAAACCTCATGTTGTAACCACTTCCATAAAGGGGTGGAGGGTTCACCGGCTCGTACAAATTGTCACTGCAAAACAAATATTTTTAGTCAGCTCTGTCTGTATCTTGGATTTCGTTGAGAAATTTAGATACAGCAGGGAATTGCAATATTGTAGGGCTAATATTTAAGTCAAATTTAATTAATTACAAACCCAAGTTGTAATTAACGATTCTCTGCATGTACGCAGATTTAGTATTACTTTGGTTTTACTTTGACCCCATTTTGATTGCAATATTGTTTGCTTAGTTGGAGAACCATTTCATTTTGCAAATGGATCTGCCAGAAACTATACCGTCTTAATTTACGACTTAGTTTCACTTCTTAGCAAAAAAAAATAGCAGACCAACATTTGAAGCAATTGCCAAATTCCAGATTATGGGAAGAAAAATGGTAACGCTAAAACATTCACATTCAAACCTGTAGCGTTTGTTGAGCTTCTCCATATCGTCAAGTGTTCTAAGGGTTGGGAAAATGGGGTTTGATTGCGAAATTCGTTTTGATTTTCGACTTGGAGTAGGAATATCCCATTCCCAGCCGGATTTTTTTCCAGATGCTGGTCCGGAATTAGTGGGGTACTGACAACCACAGAATACGAACCGTCTTTCCATCGGGAAAGCCCATTTCAACTAGTGAACGAACACACATACTGGACAATCAATCCCAAATTCTGGCAAATCTAGACTAGTCCTCCCTGTCCCTAGTTAAGGAGTATAATTAGAACAGGCGAGGAATATCCTTGACAGATTTAACGATTGCCAAAAGCCCGTAGCTTCAGGCTTCACGAAGGCCCTGCTGCAAATAATATTGCCTCTCTGGGTTATTGTGCATCCAGCTCTTCCTCACTCTACATTTTGCATTCACAAGACCTTCCGCCTAACCCACTCACCAGAAAATTCACTCTAATTTTCAAACTTGGCATGAGAATCCGACGTTAGAGGCGAGCGTAGGGCCTATTTCTGTCTGTCCCTATCTTCCAACTAATGCTAATGTTTTGGACTTCGCTTTTGTTTTCTTTCTCAGACACAATTTTGTCGCACCAGCATTAGCATTACAACTAAACGGCTCTAACCTGACACTATGACTCTTGGTTTCTAACTGAGCAATAATAAATGAAAGGGACTCTACTATGTAAGGGCACGCACAGTACTATTACTAATTAGCTGTCCGTTTGCAAATGTTGCGCTACGCAATTCGTCATTCATACAACTGCTGAAGAACTTCCCCAAGCACACGAATGACAAAATCATTTAGATTTACACAACCCCGACCAAATGTAAGGTATACTTTCAGGAAAAGAAGGAAAGAGACAAGTTTTAAAAAATTATTATTTGAATTGTTTTAATTAGTTGATGTGATTAGCATCTGGTTACACTTAAAATTGAATTAAGTAAAATTTCTGGAAATCAAAACACAAAAAAGTTTTTTTGAAAAAACACGTAAACCTAATATTCTTAGTCAATTAAAACTGATAGATAAACATGACCAATGACCTAGTAATCATTTCCCTGGTTTTCTTCCAACTTTTAACTAACTTAAAATAGACCACAACCTGGTCCCCAAGAATCTTTAGACTTTCTTGACTTAACTCGCACCATCAAATATCCACAAGCGTGCGTGCGTAAGCAGCAAAAGCTGCTTTTGCCTGTACTTGATTTGTGAACGCGTATTTGCCCACAACACAAGCCGGCAAGTCATTTTGCAAATAGTTAAGCTTGTCTGCTGTTAGGTTTAGGAATTGTACGGTGTATACTTGAAACTTTCAAAATAAAAAACCATAAATTAATATGGCGGATCTAAATAACGAATATCTCTGATAGAACATTTAATTTAAAAGTACAGTCTGTAAAACAAGATGCTCAACTAAAAATATGTTTTTAACGAACCACATGTTATCATCAAAATCTCGATCTCGGTCCAATAAAGTCCACGGATACCCTCCACGCTCCCTTTGTCGCCGGATCTCCTCCCACTGGTATGTTTTAGGTGGATAGTTTGGACGCCACCATTCTGAAAAATCATACAATCATTTCACTAGTTTTCTGTCTAAATTCAATCTGGGAAGCCAAAATTAGAGCTAAACTCATGGTTTTATGTAGGAAAAATTGAAGAAGAAGTGAATGGTTCGTTTAGAGTCGTGGACTTTCTGACTTTCCTTAATTGTAAAACAGATTAGTTTAGAGGAGATGCAGAAACAGTAAACGAGATCATAAGTGTAGTGTGGTTGTACATGTGGGCAGAAGATTAGAAGGCAAGACGTGCGACTCGTAAGTAGGTTGGTTGTTGGTTCAAATCATGGCAGAGAATTCTGCAAATCGACCTGGGCCTTTAAGAAAAATACCATTCACTTCTAATTACACTTATGCTTTGACGCAGGAAATCATTACATTTAGCCCATTGACACGGAAGACGAGAAGGGTATTATTTTCTTGGTTTTACGCCTACATGTACTAAATTTAAGTGCATGCCTTGAACAGAATTTCCTCCACATGTCTCACATTTGTTTATGGAAAATGTAAATTTGATTACTTGAAAAATATGTGCATAGCATACACAACACGCACGTCGTCAACGCAAATAGCCATGAGATTTGCACTCTTTCGTACATTACACTTGTACGACAGATAAAACTGAAAATGTTCATGGGAAATTTAAAGTTTTCCATTTCTGAGTATGAATACAAATTATACGTCTTACAAAAAGTAGTGAATTATGGAATTTCTTCAAATCTTTAAAGTTCAAGATTTCGGTAGACACGGTGTGAAGAAGTGCACCTTTGTTTAACCAATTTGCATTACCTGTTATGATGACCATAAATGGTATGCGTACTGCGTATGTGGCTAGGATTTGACAATTCAAAGATCAGCCGACGGGTCTTTTCAACGTGTCTTAATCAAGCTAAGGCTGCCACAAAATTTTAACCATGTGCTGGTACACAAATAACGTCAGTACACAGCCGCCGGCAATGCCAAAGAAACTTCTTCCACACAATTATGACATATGCACTCAACATTTTGTTTATTTTCTTTCATGCTTCCTTCGGCACTATTTGTATTTGCAGAGCATGTTCACAAATCCTTGTTGTTATGCAATATGCAATGCGATCAATCCAAAATTTTACTACTACCTTCCAAGTGCATGCGTATATTCTCAATGCGCATTTCAAGGATATTTTTTATGCGTGTATTTATGTTCATCCATGAAATAATATAATGGATTTTTATTAAGCCCTTTCTTTCCACCTGTGAGCTGTCATTTTATTTCCTGTGTAAACCTATTGTTCCCAATATGAATATGAACCAATAACTCATCCTGGCTGGGAATGAAAAGCGCAACGGAAGGTTGGAAGACTTTTCAGCGTTCATGTTTTTAACAAAAATACAAGCTTACGTCAGAAGCTATGGAATAGGCTAACATTTTTAAAATGTTTATAATTCCAACAAAATTATCCATTATTTATAAGCTACCTCTTCCAGCTTCACCTTTAATGGAATTATCTGTAGGATCGTTTTAACTTACTTGGTGTAGTGGGTCGGCTTCTTTCCTTTGGCTCGGTTTCCGCATCCTCCTCCTTCATTTTACTAGGCTTAATGGGCACTCATAATTAAGAAAATATGCGAGAAGCAGTGTAAATTTAAAAAGAATTTTAAGCACAGTCGATCGCAACTTCGCAACAAAACTTTGTTCACTTGTTCACATTGGTCAACAAGCTTACTCGTAGACAAACAATGCAGTATGTGTAGTGTAGCACAAAACTATAAATGCATCTTGGGTGTATACAATCTTAAAATTGAAGAAAAAGAATTAAATGTTAGGTTAAATATTCGAGGAGATCAGTGAACGCTGAGGAATTCATGCAAGCCAAATATTTAGGAAGCTAGAAAACTTGAAGATGAGAATGGATTGGTTGGGATTGAAGTTATGTGTGAAGGAAAGAAGATGAGGAAAATCTGAAATGCCATGTTGTGGTACAGTGGGAAGCGTACGAGTGTTTTGCATTCGATTCCAATTCCAAAGGATTGAATGCAGATGCAAAGGGAGATCAGGTTGGAAAAGAAAAAGACTGAATGGGTTCGATGGAATCTTGCTGCTACAACACCTACGCATTCCCACTTCCAAATATAGATTGCCCGGTACTTGTACAGTACATAATCATAATCCTACAACTTGGCAAATTCAACCAGGGCAAGCCTATTTCGTCCTACTATATTCTCAACTTCACGCGCTACAAATGCATGGATACAGTGTTAGTTTCTTAAAAAAGTAGGCGAGAACTACAATCATCGCGGTGAGTCACGTACGATAGAGTTAAAATTTATTAATTTATACAGTTCATTCCTGAAGAAATATAGGACGATCCGCCGATGCGATGACTTGCATCTCAATGTTCCACAGCCACATAATAAATTTCTGTGTATTGGTATTTGCTCAGAATAAATGTGAATGAGCCTATATTTTTTTACAAGATGAGTAAAGCAATCTGAGTCGGTTTACTTTTGAAACATATAATGCGTGATACCATGCAAAAACTATAAACTTATTGTTGGAGGTGGTCTACAATTACAAACTTTCTAAATTTCTGATTAATGTCTCATTCGAAAACCGTTCTTATATTTGCTTTGCCGCACCCTTTTAGTTTCGTTAACCATAAGCTTGGATAAAAAGATAAGTAAAGCCCTTCAAAGCCAGCAAAGTTTATGTTAATAAAACTGTTTAAACAAAGGAATTTATAACACGTGCGCTTGTTTGAATCAGATTTGATTCACAGGTAGCATGTAGCATTCCTCACAACAACATGCAACAGGACACTTGTTCGCCTCCTAATTTAATGAGGCATATCTAATGATATGCGGGCGTAGATAATTATACAATAATTATTATTATTATTATCAAACAATGATATGAAAAGTTTTTTCCCTGCTCTGCGGCTGCCTGCCCGGATCCAATCGAGCCTTGCAGGGTTGCAGGGCGAGCTCAAGAATAGCAGCAGAATAGATTAAAGAGCTATTCAGGGTTGGGTCAATCCGGATTAAAAATTGAGGATTACTAATCGGGATTAAGGATTACTAATCCTTAATCTGAAATCCCGTTAAAATTAATTTTTGCAATTAATCCTCAATCCTTAATCCCAACCAATCCCAACTTTCACGTTAATCCCAATCCTTCATCCCAATTCTGATTAATCACTAATCGTGATTAAGGATTGTTAATCCTTAATCAGGATTAAATCCCGATTAATAATCCACACCAGTGGGATGCATATAGCGTTCTCGCAATCAT
>JAAXYW010002311.1:0-15965 GCA_036851895.1 Orthonychiurus folsomi
ACAAGCCCCTGCCCTAATAAAAGCCCCTGCCCTAATACAAGCCCCTCCCCTAATGCAAGCCCTTGTTATAATACAAGCCTGGCCATGAGGTCTAGATTTCAAATAGAAGCCCCAGGCTTCTAATAGGTCATTTACGGTATGAATTAAGTTATTAACATATAAGGAACATACTAACATTACTGCGCGTTACTGGGTCACGGGTCATGACTTCCGCCCATCACTGGTTTATATACTGGTGTTTAATAAAATCAAATATAGGGTTAGGAGATTGTGGGTTTGAGTGGGGTGCTATCCGTGCACCACCTCGGGACTGAAGTTTGTAGCTGGATGAATTGTGAGCGCGGATGTAGTGGTTTCAAATGTCAATCAATGAACATTTTCCCAGGGAAGGATTTTGGTTGTGGAACTGTTACTGTTGTGTTGTAAATTGTAGGGATCGAATTGGAATTGGAGAGGAGAGTGGTGGTGACTGAGTGAGGAGTGGGTTGATCAGTTGTTGGTGGAAGGATGTGTGAGAACCTGAACAAGAAGCCCCCGAAAGGGATTTTGAAGCAGAGCTCCAGCTTTGACCGCGTGGAATCTCCCCCCGCATCCAGCCTCGGAACACTTGCAGCTACCAAATTGGCACTCTCGTAATTCAAATCCCTCCTCTTTCTTTGCATTCATTAATTGGATTATTATTGGATTATTATTTTTATTAGTTCTGTGACTGACTTGAATGAAGATACGTGTAACGTCAATGCATTTGTTGATTGCAGGAAAGCGACCAAGTTGGAATCAATGGATTCCCGTTCATACAAACTACATATTTGTAAATCAAAATGAATGAAAAACATGCAGATAACAAATACCAACTAACGGTAAATGACAAATATCAAATAACACGATCCTCTTTCTTTGCATTCATTAATTGGATTATTATTGGATTATTATTTTTATTACTTCTGTGACTGACTTGAATGAAGATACGTGTAACGTCAATGCATTTGTTGATTGCAGGAAAGCGACCAAGTTTGACGAGATGAATATCATTGAGACCCTGCACCCCGCCACCAAGGACTACGGGCACATGAAGATAGAGGAACCCAAAACTCCTTTCCATTATTTGGAGGACGAGGGGGTGGGGGAAGGTAGTGGGGAACTGGGAGTTGGCGTGGACCCCGACGCCCTAAGAGAAGGGTAGGTATTCCAGTCAAGTCATTTTTCATCCATTTAACCGTACCGTTGGAATGGAAATCCATGCAGGGCTAATTTAGTTTCAACCCAAATGTAGTTTGGAGTGAGATGAAGAAGTGAAATCCAGGTGTTTAGCCAATTAATTTGGAGTTATTCGGTACTTTGATTTGTTTTAAAGTTCAGGGTGGCTATTTGCGGATGCTGATATGGATAATATGAGTCACATGACATCGGACAGTGGGGAAATGTTGCGTCCGTTCCTTAGTAGGATTTGCTATTGTATGATTCGTAGTATAAAAGTGCTGTGGATGTTTGCAGGTTGGAGTGCAGCGGGCGGGATCGGCGGAAGGCGTCTGTGGGCGGGGAGTCTGGGTCGGATGAGTCGGAGGAGGAGGAGGAGGGGAGTCCGGAGGAGAAGAAGGTGTTTGAGACGAAGAGGAAGGCCCACTACAACGAGTATTACGCAGTGAAGTTGGCGAGGAAGTTGATGGAGGAGGACGAGGGGGAGGAGGAGGAGGACAAGAAGTTCATTCCCACCGAGGAGGTCCAGATTTCGGAGGACGTGGAAATGGAGCACAACGCAGGATAAGAAGAGAAGGAGGTGTGGAGTTGTGTCAATCATTCTCAGTCATTGTCTTTCAGTTCTGCTTCTGAGCCAATGCTAAGAGATTACGAATTGTATTATTGCAGTCTCAGCTGCGCTGTGTCCCTTGTCCAAGTAGGCGGAGTAGGCGTGGTAAATAAAGGCCAGGATTCTTTTGCCAAAGCTAACACATTCTGTATACGTAACTGCGTACCGTGTATTGATTTACTTGCATTCCTCACAACTCCAATACCATTCATACCACCAGCACAATAATCCCTTAATGCTAAATGCTAGGACCTAGGCAGGTGGGCGGGGTCACGTGGTGGTGAAGCAGAGCTGGGGGTCAATGCCACTCAGTTTGGCAGTGGCGAGGATCTCCTTCTCGAACTCCTTGACCAGGTCACTCACGTCCCCTTCCTCCCGCAGCACCGCCGAGTCCCCCACCATTGCCACCCGCAGCTGCCCCGCGTAGCTGAACATACTCATGCTCACGCCTGTCACCCAAACAACAGGAATTAGTGTTCCATGGGGAACGGTTAGATTAGGGATTACTTGTAATTGTATTAATTACCGATCGTGTTCCTGAGGGGAGTCCAGAAGGCGACGTCCACGAGAGGGTCGCCGCCGAAGAGGGAGACGGAGTGGGAGGGGCCGGGGACATTGGACATGAGCATAGTTGCATGGCACAGCTTCATGAACAGCTCGCAGAAGGGCGCAGGGGTTTGACCCAGGAGTCGCATGAAGAAGAAGTTGACCCATGGACCCGAGGAGCGGGCCAGCGCTTGGGCTGCCTTGTGCGTGGACCCAATCCGAGCCCTTGTAGTCCCCAGCCCCAACTCCATCGGCAACAGGACGACTGTGAACCTGGAGTTTAGGATTTAACATGAATAATTATTCATATTTTGGATCAGATGAGATGGAATTGTCGGCTGATGGCACCTGTTCTGGGGTTTCATGTCTGGGTAGGGCAGAATGGCCACCGTCGTCGCGGAGTGGATGAGGGGCGGGACCGGGAAATTCTTCTTCTCAGCCAATCGAGACAGGGCTGCTCCCATTGCGGACACCAGCACAGCCTGCGTCAAATGAATTAGTCAACACATTGATTTCCAGGGAATACACAAATGTGTGGCTCACCGTAGTGGATGACTTGGTTGCATTCTTCATTCCCTTGAGAGCGGCGAGGCTGATTTGGCGGGACCAGTCCAGGTGCTTGGGTCCCGTCAAGGGTGGTCCGTGGAAGGAGTTCTTTTCCCGGAGTGTGAAGGAGGACACGGCTTCGTGGAGACCAAACACGATCATGAACAGATAACCCAATCCCTTGTGGAGGCGGGAAATGGGGAGGGGGGCGAGGGGATCCACGGTGAGGCGGGGCGGGGAGTCGGCGAGGACAGTTTGGAGGAGGAACCCCGCACTGACCCCGTCCATGATGGAGTGGTGGATCCTGAAGATGAGGGCGTAGTGGGGGAGGGAGCCCTTGGCGGGGTCATCGTAGGAGTAGTTGGGGATGACGAGGGTCTCCCACTGGGGTTTGTCGGTGGGGAGGGGGTGGTCGTAGAACTTGGTCAGCTCCTGGAAGACCCCTGACTCGGAGGACGCGGGGCGGAGGACGCGGACGTGGTTCCTGATGTCGAAGTCGTCCACTCGCTCCCACACGGAGTAGCCCAGTCTCCGCCCTGCCAACCACTTGAGTTTCTCGTACACCTTCTCCCCACCCACCACCCGCTCTATGATCCCGAACCGAATCTTGTTGCGGATCTTGTCCAGATCGCACACGCCCTGCAACCACAACATGTCCACATGTAAACACAATAAATCTAATCCCCTACTCTTAATTTATGAATCCATAAAAGAGCATGATGCCTAATGCAACTCTGATCCATATGTAGGGGAGTTAAGCCCAGTCGGGATTGATTTATGGCAGTGCGGATTTAAAATATTGCAAATGTTGTTTTGAGATGTCGGCTTTTGATGGAATTGGTGGCCCTGGATAATAAATGCACTAATCCCAGGCTCACTAGTGCCAAGCACAACACAGAGAAGCTGGAATTGCGTCAAACTAATAAACTAATAAAATGTGGACGGCGGACTTTGACGGGGATGATTTGGGTTTGAGTATAAATAGCTCTTCCTCGCCACCCCTCCTCATCAGTCACTCTAATTCTTGCCTCTGATCCTCCGAATCAGTTCCAGGTGTCACGATGATGAAGATTGCGTTTTTGCTGGCTGTGTGCTTGGCGGTTGCCTCTGCAAGGAAGTTCAACCCATTCGGGATTGTGGAGAATGTTGCGGACTGTGGTGAGTGCTCGGCCATTGCATTTCCAGTAGTCTGGATGCAGTTTTGATTGGCACGTAATTAATGGCTGACGTGTCCAGGTTCCGCTGGGATCCTCCAGTTCGTGGCAGTGACGGACTGCACCATGGCCCCATGCGACTTCGTTCCATTCCGAACCTACGACATTGACATCGTCTTCATTGCCAGTGGGTAACAAACAAGGGGATGGGTGTTAGTGAGTGTAAACTAATCCTGACAAAACGAACCAGGTCAAAACGCATTCCAGCTGACGCTCAACATCAAGGTCCTCCTGGACTCTGGGACTGAGCACTTGGTGGCCACAGTCCCAGTCCAAGGCAGGATCGACGCCGGCCAACAATTCACCATTTCCTTCGGTCTCCCAATCACGGACCAATTCAGCGGCGTAAGCACCACATCACGATTTGACTTTTAGTAGTCAGCACAGGAATCTGGTTTCAGTGATTAATGGTGTGTTTCCTTTCCTAGCACTCCATGTTGGTTTGGTTCGAGCTGATCGACGAGATGGACGAGCGAATGGAGATTTGCGCCACGGCCTCCGCCATCATCCAGTAAACTCTTCTCTACTTAATTAATTCACTCCTTCAATTAACTTCACTCTATTCCAAACTGTTTAATAAATCCGAGGACGTGTTCACGTGACTCATATCCCCCATTTACATGGTGTGCTATTCCGATCATTCCATTTCTTCCACTATTGTTTCACAAATAGTGGCACGCATTTTAAATTTGGATTAATCCATATAAAGTAAAATGTTGGGGGATTTACCCGCTACGGCTAGGTTCTGTACTCTACGGATTATTTCAAGACCTGGATCCAAAAGCCTGCGTTTTGTGGAAGGAATGTGTGGGATTTGGATAATTTATAAAGTATCGGAACTGACCTGGACGACGTAGAGGGAAGTGAAGTTGCATGCATTTGCGTAGGACTCTGTGCCCCAGACGGCGTCGGAGCCAGGCATGAGCCAGACCTTCCCTCCAGTTCTCCAGCGAATGACGGAGTCGACGAGGAAGCGGAGTGCGAAGTGGATGCTGAATCCGATGGGGACGATGGGTGCGAGGATGAGGGCGGAGAGATTGAGGAGGGAGACTTCGAGGATGAGGCGGAGCGTGGGGAAGGGGAGGGGGGAGCGGCGGAGGAGGAGCCAAGTGAGGAGGAGGAGGGCAAACACCTGGAGGGAGGTGGGGAGGACGGCTCTCCAGGCATTCCAGCTGAGGAGGAGTAGGGCCACCATGGCTGCGCTCTTGCACTGTGGAGTCGTCGAGTGCGACTGCGCCGAGATGAGCGGAGTTGCTCTTGGACTGGGTCACCCACTCCACTCCCTGCCACCCATTGTTTACATCCAACGCTGCTGTGGCCATCGCGAGTGGAGTGGATGTGGGCCACTGACCTCTTTTCCTCCCCTTCTGTTCCGGTTCACATACACAGTCCACACTGCACGTTGCGCAACCCAATGGACGCAGACCAACTGACTTGCGCCCCTCTCCTGCATTCCGAATGTCATTGCCACCCCGCTCCCTCCTTATGCAATCCAATGCCAAATTAGCAAATAAAATTACATGGCAGGGTTGGCTGGCTGTGAATTATATTCATTTGGCTTATCTCATTTGTGTACAATTCCAGTCCATTGTGCATTAATTCCACCACTAACTAATCAGTCCTGTACCACCAACTAACTGATTATCACATGCCTCATGTTTAATTTCTGTTTTGTGGAGTTTAAAGGCTTTGGGAAGAAAGTGGGTTGGATTGGAGTTGGACACGTTCCATTTAAGTATGAATTAGCCAGCAGCTTAATTGATTCACTGATTGTAAGGGCTGAATATGAGCAGGTATTTAGGACTTTAATACTCAGACTCGCATTTCATATTTCTCCAGTCACACGTTTTACCGTGTCATTGTACAAGCACGTATATCAACTTGATGTTCTACAGCAAGAATACAAGTTCATCTTTGATTTGTAGTAGCTAAGCGCAGCACGTGTGGAATGTTGAGGGTATGGGACAAATTTGCAAATTTTGTGGATTTGTGAGTGGAGACTAAAAAGTATGGAATTCCTTTGCTTGTTGCTAGGGATAGGACAGAGTCGGTGTGGTGGACAGGGATGATGGGGCGGCGGTGTGTGGATAAGAAGAGAGAACATTATGTGCCTTTGGTTCCATTTCCTTGTCGGCTGGCGAAGGGCGGAGTGGAGTGTTGGAGAGGTCAATCAAGATCAGAATCAGGTCAGCCCAGTGCCGCCCGCAAGGAGCGAACCTGAGTCAGTAGCGCCTGCATCCAATTGGAATTGCACAACTGATCCAATCAAGTGATTTGCATTGGCTGTGAACTCAAACACGTTCCACGACCACAGCCGGCCAGCACTTCCTCGACCCCAATCCTGAACCCAATTCTGTTGGACTGGGAATTAAATCAGCTCGCAAATTAATTTCCCTACCTTGTCCGTGCTCATGTTTCATTTCCAAGATTTGGATCCACAGATTTATTAGCGTCATGGGAGGGAACAACAAGTGCATGTCACTCTCGTCTCTGCCTCTAATATTTCCCTTATCCACTTCGTGTTGTCCCTATTTTGTCAATTAAACAAATTAAGCAAATGTTGCAACAAGTCACGTCATAAAAGGTAATGTTGATGCCAGGCATGCAAATAAATTTATCGCTGACTTATCCCACCCCCTTTCCTGCGATTCTCCAGGATTTGGTTGCGTTGAGCATAACTGGATAACTGCGGACTACCTTCGCAATGTTTCGAATTTGCAAGAGCGGCAAGTCACAGATCATTTGGATTCCAGTAGCATTGGGAACAGTTTCACCTCAGCGTGAGAAAATCGCTTCTCTTTGTGTTTTGCATTACGCTTAGACAGAAAGAGTCCTGGCCGTGACCAAGGGCTTCCCTCTGTCGTTTCCCTAATCGCAACTGTATTCATGGACTCTAGGTGCCTGGAGTTAAAAGAAGTCCTCTTATCGAGTCCAAGTCAATTGTTCCAAAAGCTCAAATCCGAATGGATTTGTGTTTCCAGCCAAACTTCTGGAGCCACAAATGTGACCTGTCCGTATTTTCATTTATATGTTTGCAGTTAGCCGGGGACATTAATTGGCATTTGAGGGAAGGAGCCTGGACTCAGGTCCAGTCCACAAACCCACCAATGCAATGACGTTGCTGCGGGAAATTAATTTTTTAATCGGATTTGCATTACAGGATGCGCTTCTTCACTGAATGATATTTACTTCAAAAGTCTGACCCACCCTATCCGGCAAAGCACAGGAAATGTTAAGTTCAGGTGCTCACTTTTGGGATAGGGGAGGATCGGTCAAATAATCAATCAATTGAATGGAGCCAATCAGCCGGCCTCCTAATTTTAGGGTTGACAATGGGAAGACCCGTTGTTCTCGAATGTCATGGATTTGAATAAAAAGCAAGTGTGAGTTGGATTCGTGACTTGACTTGGAATGGTGGAGGACTGGGGCGGTGCGGTGGGGTTGTTGTGTAATTGGGAGTGAAAGTGAATATAAGTCGTTGGCTTGGGTGGAGGGGATCCATTTGACACCCCGACTCCGCGCAGTCAGCAGTCATGCTCATCCACACGATCCTCCTCGCCCTCTTCGTCCTATCCGTCCTCGTCAACATCGTTCAGCGCAGACGACCCCGTCCACACACCGACAAGTCCTCGGCCAACCTCCTCCAACGATTACCAGGTTAGCTCGGGATTAAATTAATTAAAAGTGAAGGTTAATTGATTTGGGAGTGGGTGATCCAGGTCCGCGGTCCATTCCGGTGCTGGGGAGCATCCCGTGGGTGTTCAAGTGGTACTGGCTCTGGTCACCGAACCACGAGATCCTCCGCCGCATGAGTCAGCGATGGGGAAGTGTTTTCCAAGTGGACGTCGGAGTTCACCGCTGTGGTAATTGCATAACACTAGCACAAATGAGAGTAGGGTGTAGGGCAGGAAGAGTTGGGGCGCGTGCGTGAGTGAAAGGACTTCATGCAATGTGGGCCACTCAATTGGCTCGACCCAGTCCATCTCGTGCATCTCAATTACCCGTCCATGCCAAATTAATTAATCCAACTGATCCTACTCTTCCTCCTCCAGTTCTGATAGGAGATGACATTGAGCTGGCGAAGGGGGTCATGAACTCGGACGCCTGGTGCAACAGATACAATGAGCACCCCATGTTCTACGAGCGCTCCTTCAACCAGTCCATCGGTAGGATCCCACTCCTTCACATTAGTAGTACTAGTCTATTATTATTTCTATTCAGCATTGGAATTAATGGGTTGTAGGACTCGCATTGGCGAACGGGGATGGGTGGAAGGAGATCCGGCGATTCACGACTCGGACACTTCGCAAGTTTGGATTTGGGAAAGGGAACTCCATGGAGGGATCCATCCAGCTGGAACTCAGCCAAGTCCTGGACATTTTCCAGGAGAGGTTGACCAAGGGCAATGGCATTGTGGACATGCATCTCATCTTCAACGTGTCCGTCCTCAACATCATTTGGAGCATGATGGCAGGCAAGTAGTTGAAGCCTATAGATTGTAAATTAATTAGTAAATTAATTGCATGTTATGTTTATGGTCCAGGCACTAGGTTCTCGAGGCAAGACAAGAAGCTGGAGCGACTCCTCCAAATGATAGACAAAGTGTCCAAGAGTGCACCGCAGGGACTCAGCCTCGTCTTTGCTCTCCCATTCCTCCGCCACATCCCTCACCTGACGGAGCACGACATGATCCTCCGACTTCACAAGGAGACCCAGGACCTGTTCCGGGTAACTAGTTTAATTTAATTTAATTTTAATTTAAAGTTGGTGGGTGTTGACGTGAGCGGTGGTGGGCAGGAGATTGTAAGGGAGCGGAGGGAGAAGGGCCAGTTCCTGGACAACCCCTCTGACTTCATCGACGCCTTCCTCAAGGAAATCCACGAGAGGTCACTCCTGGAAACAAACTCTCACTACAGAGGTACACACCACAAGCTAAGATAATGAGTCCTTTTCCGCTTTACATTTGCTTGTCTGGGCAGATGAGCAACTGATCATGACCTGCACTGACCTCTTCTTCACCGGATCCGACACAACGAGCACGACTCTGGAGTTTGCATTTCTGTACATGATGCTCAATCCCCGGGTCCAGGTCAAAGTGCAAGAAGAGATTGCCGCAGTGATCGGGAATGACAGGGAGCCTTGCTTGGATGATAGACTAAGGTCAGCTCATTTCCATTAGTTAGGGTCAAGGTCAAATGCTAATTTTGCAGGCCACACTGTAATAAGTTGTGAAATAGGATGCCATACACTGAGGCTACGATGCTGGAGGTGCTCAGATACTCCAGCATTTTGCCCCTCACACTTCGCTCCCCATTGGCTGACGACCAGCTAGTGGGCTGCCACGTGGAAAAGGTATGCCTTGGATTTGCACCATTTTGTTAATTGCGAATTGTCAAATGTGGATGCTGGATTGCAGGGGACAATGACAGCCATCGATTTGCACAACATCCACTTCAGTGAGAAGCACTGGGAGGATCCCAAGGAGTTCCGACCCGAGAGATTCCTGGACTCCGAGAATCGGATCATCAATGCTGGTCTCATCATGCCATTTGGATATGGTGATTTTAGTTTATTAGTTAATTCTTGTTGTTTTACTAGCTTAACGTCATAACGTCTCATTTCCTGTAACAATGTTGACTAGGCCTCATTGCTTCATAATTAGTTTTCTCTCTTAAGACTCTTGTTAATTGAGTTGGATGGGGCAGGGAAACGGGCTTGCATGGGAGAGGCGCTGGCGAAAGGGACGTTCTTCCTCTTCTTCACTTCCCTCACCCAGAAGTACTGGTTCGAAGTGGACGGGAAACGGCGGCGACCGACGACGAACCCGATCTCTGGATTCACCCAATACCCGCAACCCTACCATGCCCTAGTCACAGCGAGGACCAGATAATCCAGTCACTCCACGCCCACCCCATTCATTGTGTAAATAAAATTGTACAGGATTCAAATGAAGTAGTCCAGTTTTGGATTCAGAGATGTCTGTGGCCTACCTCTTATAGCATTAAGTTAGGAACTATTAAAATCCGACATTTTCAGCGAAGAGTGCAGTAGATACTTATGAATTATTAAGCATTTCTAGTGCCAGCCAATGAATAAAAGGAATTCAAAAAGAGAAATATATACAAGTTCTAAATTATAAATTAAGAGGCTCGTTCATTTTTGGTAGAACTGCCGGATGGCAAATGCCCTCCCTGGAATTAAAGTTTAATTCGCATTGAGGAGTAGATAGATGAAGACAAAAAGGGGAATTAAAATTTCAATTCGAAATGCACACAAGGAGTGCATTAGTATGGGATTGGTTGCGAACTTTCCCTTTCTCCCGAGTACAAGCTGGCGAATAGAGCGGGTTAGAAGGGACAGACACCTTAATTGACGGGTAGGTCGGGAAGAAGTAGGGGTTGCCATGGTTGCCCCGAGCACAACACGTTTATTGACCCACGCGAAACGGAATGAGTCGGAGTTTGAAGCCGGGAAATAGACTCCAGAACCCGCAGTCCGCTCCCGAACCTCTTCTCCTTCAATTCAATTCAATTCCGGGGTGGGCAAATTCAGTTGTTTGTAACTAAGGGATGAGTAAGTTAGGGAGCGGGTCAATGCCCTCTGTGAGTCCTCCGTACATCCGACTCTTCGGATGGGAGAAGAACTTCAGGTTCGACGAGTGGAGGGAGTGGATGGGAGGGAACTGGGCCTTGTGCGTCATGATTGTCGTCTTGTACGTGACCTTTATTTTCCAGGGCAGGACCTTGATGCAGGGCAGGTACCCTCAACACATTTCACAACTATTCTACTACTCTAATTTCGTAAATAGTGTGGCACCTTGCATTTAACTGCCCTTCGCAGGGAGCCGTTCAAACTGCGACCCCTCCTCATTGGGTGGAATGTGTGCTTGGCTATTTTCTCCACGTTCGCCTTCCGACGGAACATCCCCGAAATACTTCATCTCCTCTTCAGAACTGACAACGGCCTACACGACGTCGTGTGCTCCAGGTAAATCAATCAAAAGTGAAAGTCGACTTTCTCCCCCTACTGCCTGATCCACTCATTCCATTCCCATTTGTTCCAGGGACAACACAAGTATGGGGACGGCTGTGTGGGAGCTGATCGGGATCTTTTCAAAGGTCATTGAACTGGGAGATACGGGATTCATTGTCCTGCGGAAACAACCGCTCATTCTTCTCCACTGGTAGCTCACGCCCACTTAATGTTGGATTTGAATTTAAATGTAATAGGGATGGGTTGTGGGTGGCAGGTATCACCATGCCACTGTGCTCATGTACACGTGGTACACGTACCCGGCATTCGACCCCAGTCACCGGCTCTTCATGACGATGAACTACTTGGTCCACATCTTCCTCTACTCCTACTACGCCCTCAAAGCCATCGGCTACAAAGTGCCTCGGGTCTTCGCCATGCTCGTCACCTCCATTCAACTCATTCAAATGGTGGTCGGGGTCTGGGCCAATGCCTACTCCCTCTGGCTCATTGGTGCGTTGTCTCTATGTTAGGAATAGAATTGGATCTTAGCTGGATCCAAGTTAAGGCTAGGCTGATTATGGTTGTTGTGTGTGCAGAGAATGGAGGGGCGTGTGAGCGGGAGAAGGGGAACGTGCACTTGGCACTGGGGATGTACGGCTCCTACCTCGTCCTCTTCTCTTCCTTCTTCTACTCTGCCTACATCTCCCGCAAGCAGGGGACCAACAAGTCCTCTTAGATCCAAGTCCCTTGTCATTTGGATGCAGTATTCCAGGAGTCGTGATTAATAAAATACCAGTTTAAACCGAATGCCCATCTAAATTGCATCCTTCCTTGACAGAACATGCCATTGGCTAGGATTTCCCGGATGCCGCTCGAATTGAATTCAAAATACCTGGATTCCAAGCAGGGGAAAATAAAGAAACAGAAGAGTAGCTTATATAACTTGTCAAGATTCCAACTCCCAGCCTTTTATTGCTCAAATTTATTTTACTTGAACAACTGAACTAATTAGTCAATCCCATGCCCGTGGAGAAAGTTGGTTGGCAAGGTCAGGTGGCGAGGATTGAATTGCTAGTCTAGTCAGATCCTAGATCATAGCCTAATCTTTCCATCCATCAGCTCCGCATACACCTCCTTGTCCAACGGCACGTACTTGCCATTCCTTAGGAAAAACATCTTGTCTTGTATTTTGTTGATGTCGAATCCCTCCGCTTGAAGGTCCGTCTTCTTCATTTTGTAAGTTCCTACACCCCATGTCCAATGTTATAGTTAGCTACGGTTAATTAAAAGGATGGAAGGAGACTAAAATAGTCACCGGTGAGGTCGATGTGGTTGAGGGTGCGGATGAAGATGGGTCGTGCGTAGACTGGGAGGTGGGCGTGGACTTGAGAGGCCAGCTCCTCCAAGTCGATGTTGGCATTCGGATCCGCAATGGCTGCCATCCCAGCACGACCATCCGTGCCAGGGACCACGACTCCGTAGACTGCAGCATCCTGCATCCGGCAAATCCGACTCATGATGGACTCCACTTCCGCAGTGGACACGTTCTCCCCTTTCCACCGGAACGTGTCCCCCTGTCTGTCCTTGAAGTAAAAGTACCCGTACTCATCCATCACCAGGATGTCCCCTGCACAGCCACTATACTATTATAATCTGTACTATTTCCTAATTTAACTTATAGATTGTATAAAATAAATAGATAGACAGATAAATTCTTGATTAGGTCCAATTCATCATATTAACTTATACTTATGGAACGTATCCAGTAAGGTTCCAAATTTGTCAGATAGTCATCATCAGATCAGATATCTGATCTGACCTGATCGAGAGTCGGTGATCAGATTCACTCATCTGATCTCATCCGAAGCGAGTCAGATCAGATATCTGATCTGATGGGAAAAAAATTAAATAATCTGATCGAATCTGATCGAATCAGATATCTGACGCTGTGCCGTGGTGTACCTGTTAAAAGCTGTCAAATTTTCAACTTCTTGGGCTTGGAAAAACTAAAATGCAACTTGCATATTCCACTTTACTTAACGTTTGCTTCAGATATCTGAATTTCATCAGATATCTGATTATCTGATCTGATGTACATCTGATTAGCGCCAGATAATGATTCTCGTTATCCGCACGCGATCCGATATATTTCGATCAATTTTTCCATCTGATCTGACATTATCAGATCAGATACTCCATCCGAACTATCCGATCTGATGGGAACCTTAGTATCCAATACCTGATCTGAAGACAGCGTCTCCCTTCTTAAACGCATCCGTGAGGATTTTCTTTTTCTTGGAGCTGGAGTCCGCGTACCTGGTTCACAACATTCCGCCATTCATTCTTGAATTGCGATTGGATTCACATGTTTGAGGCAAAAGTATGGTAGTGGCTTTAGTTACCCTTGGAAGTCCCGGAAAGGATGATTTTGGTAGATGATGGCCACCAGTTCCCCGGGTTGACCTGGCTTGGCCGGGACGAGGAACCCAGTGGATGGATCCCGGATCGGTTCCCCCTCCTTGTCCACCACCACCAGCTTCATGAAGAAGAAGGGATAGATCCATCTAGGAACGAAGCCAACCGCACCCACTTTCCCATCCCAATTAACTAAACACAAGTACAATTAGCTAATTAGGTCTCATAATAACTAAACTCAACGCAAATGCAAATGGGGGACTACCAATGTTACAGTTCCCTTCAGTGGAGCCATACAGCTCGGAAATGTTTGGAATGTTGAATCGCGTTACAAATTCCTTCCAAATGTCTGGGCGAAGGCCATTTCCAATCATGAGTCTGACCCCGTGACTTTTCTCTTCCTTTGACTCCGGTTGAGCCAGCAAATAGCGACAAATCTCCCCGATGTACTGGCACACCTGTCGCCACATCTCAATTGCAGGAAGCCCACATTCATTGGATCACATGTATCAAATAGTGGGGGCACTTACGGTGACTTCGTATTTGATGCAGTCTGTCCAGAAATTGGAGGCGGAGAACTTCTTCCTGAATGCGACGGTGGTGCCGTAGAAGAGGGCGTGCCCAATCCCAAGTATCCCGGCAGCAGAGTGGTACACTTCAAACGACGTGTAATTAACAGTTAGTTAGTAGTGATGGAGCTAGAGTAATGGGGATTATTAATTTACTTACGAGGCATGGTGGTGTACAGGATGTCATTGGATTTGACCCCTTGCTGTTAATGGATTCCCAAGGATTAGAACAAAGCCTAGGGAGTTGAAATGAAGTTAGGAGGTGTTACCAAATGGTGACTGCCCATTGTGATCATCGCGTAGCGCCCGTGCTTAATGACTGCTGCTTTGGGAAGACCTGTAGTCCCTGATGTGTAGATGTAAAACAATTTGTCGTGGAAAGTGGGCGGAGACTTTGGGGTAGGATTGCTTGTGGCCACACCCTCTAATTCGTCCTCAAGGGCCAATGCCCCCTCTAGCTCCTTTGCCCCGCCTTCCCCCGAGCAGTAGAGCTCCAATCCATCCAACTCCTTCCGAATCTCCTCCACAGCTGTGTTCAGCTCCAATTAAATAATAGCTAAATACAAATTATAAATACTAGCTCCCAGTACCTGAAGACAGTTCCTTGCCATAAATGATGGCTTTGCAGTTCACAGCCTTGAGGGCATGGTGGAGTGGGAGGAGTCTGAGGTTTGTGTTGATGAGGGCAGGCACTGCACCAATCTAGTCAACCAAAACTAATTAGCTCTGCATATTTTGTTCAAAAGAGATGCACGTTACCTTGGATAGACCCAGCCAAGTGCAAATGTACTCCACCTGCAAAACAAACAAACAATTAAAGACTACTTATTCTGAAATAGGGCATAAGATTGCGGTGTATTAATAGAAATGGGACACCTGTTGCCATCAACTCACCCGGTTCTCCATGAAAAGGGCGACAGCTGAAAAATTAAAATATCATCAATTGAAAATCATCAACTCGCAAATTGATTGTTCCAAAATCCTGGAGTTAATTGGTACTCACCATCCCCTTTCTCCACGCCCTTTGTTGCAAAATAGTTGGCAACTCTGTTTGTGAGATCATTGACCTGAAAACCAGAGTACATCAAATGAAACTGAGCTAACTAAGGAATAATTGGGATGGAGATGGACCTCCTTGAACGTCCAGTCCTTGCCATCGAATCGGTAGCAGATCCTGGCTGGGTTCCTGGCCACAGTCGTCTCGAATATTTCGCCAACACTGAGCTGCTTGAACTGGACAATGGCAAGGGTGATTCCAAATTTAATTGAACGAACTGCAGCTCTGCAAGCAAATAGCAATAATTAGAATTGCAATAATTAATAGCCATTGGATTCCTTAAGGCGTGGGTAAGTTACTGGGCATCTCTGGGGATGGTCTTGAAGATGCAGTAGGCGAGTCTGGGCTTGAGGAGGACGAAGAGGAGGAGGGCCGCAAGGGCAAAGGAGCCCAGCCATAACAACCACAGCATCCTCAACCAACTGATTCAACTTAACTAGCAGCAATTGTTTGTTGCCCAGGAACACTTTGTTGGAGTGGATGTGTTGGGGCAGGAGTCTGGTCCAGGAATGGGAAGGACTGTGGTGGGCAAGTCGGTTGAGTGCGGAGATGTTGATGAGTCCAACGTCCACGGGTCACGGAAGGGGTCAGTGGTATGAAATGGTTTGGATGAAGGGCTGGCTCTGTGCGCCTTATCTTTTACTCTATCGGGTTGCATCAATTGAACAAAGTCCGCTCCCTTATCTACTCCCATCCATCCACGCATCACTCCCAAGTAGGGCTTCCAATCCAGCATGCGGGATTGCGTTTGCGGGATTCGATATTTGCTGGATTTGCCTCTGCGGGATCCAGCTGGAAATCCCGCAAGATTAAGAAAGCATAAGAGAGTTACAAAT
>JAAXYW010002312.1:0-15964 GCA_036851895.1 Orthonychiurus folsomi
ACTACACAGTACCAAGCAACTCCATTCAACACCATGCACCGCTTTGCAACACCTATCATTAGCATTGGAATTGCAACACCTACCATACACTAAAATTGTGCAAAATATGTGATACACCCTGCTAGTGTTGCAACACCTAGAATTGCAATACCTGGGTGTTGCACTTTAGTGGTCCCCGTTCTTGATGTTGGGATTGGGAATTCACTTGGATGAATTTGGCGCCCTCCAACGCAACAAATAGTCCGTCCAACTCCTCACCATATCCCAACATTACCAACCAACCTGCACCTGCCTGCTTTGGATCTAAAAATAGTGCGAAATGATATAAAATCGGACTCCAGATCATTGAGATTATGCACATATAATTTATTCATCAACCTTATCGCGAATAGCACATAAATAAGTCATCATCCAACTTGTAATAATATTAATATTGGTACATTATTTGGAACTACACTTATACACATTCCATCGCAGCCATTGCTTTCTTCCAATATTAGTGAGTGTGAAGTTTTGGGTAAAAGAGTTTGGGGCCAAGGGTGACCTGAAGGAGGGCACTGGACATGACAGAAACGACCCAATCCGTCCACAGCCGGGTGACTGCTCGGATGAGACGACGAGAGCCAATGATTTGTTCCTCCGTCAAACCCAAATTTAGCATAAATGTGAGCAGCAGGTAAGGGGCTCGGGTTTTGCATTTAAGTCCACAGAATAATTTCCAAACCGCCAATTGCCAGAGGATAAAATATATGCCCAGGTACTCCAGTTCCAAGAGAGGGACGAGAAGACCGATGCAAACGAGCATGAATCGGTGGAACCAAAATGGGAGGCCCCGCGGTCCTCTAGGTCGAAGTTCAATAGCAGTGGGCCCTGTCGAGAGTGGCTGGTCTGCTGGAATTGGGCCCTCTTGAGGAGGAACCACATTGAGTTGGACGGCTGCCGCGGCGAAGGCATCTTGATCACCTTGACCTCTAGGATGTGGATGCTGATTCAGGATTCGTTCATCTAGGGCAGGAGGAGGAGATTGATTAGTTGATAACTCTGGCAATAAACATTCAAATTACAGGTTACTGTAAATTTCAAATTGAACATGAAACTTTAGCTACACTGTTCATTTCAGTGTACATTTGACTACCTTGCTGTCTGTGAAGCCACTGCTGATGTTGAAGGTGGATTTGGTTTCTGCCGCCTTCGAGCAAGGAATTGTCGGAGCTGGAGGAGCTGACCCCACTGACCCTTTCCGCCCTCCCAGGTGCGCGCCTGATGTGTCCTTCCAGCAATTGGTATTCCAATTCGTCCTCCTCAGTTCCGTTGGAACTGAAACTGACTGGACTTCCCCTCCCACTCCCATCCCCGGCCTCCATGTCAAATATGTCCATTTCAACTGAGTCACTTAAGCTTCACTGATAGAAAGACAACTTATCACATGGCCGTGTCCAAATATAATATACTGTCACTTGGACTTGTGTCAGCGTCAACCCAAATCTGAGCAAATCATTTTGCATTGATTTGCGTATTTCATTTGCCTGCCTAGCATTTAGCCGTCGCTGCCTGCCTCCAGCCAGATTTGCCTTCAATTATTTGAATCCCGTGCCATGGAGTAGGACTGGGACACGGGAAGCACACGGCTCACTCCTTGCATGGGGCAACCTGAGCAGCTGTAAGCCGACCTCCTCTCCTATCTCCGCACAAATCAAATCAAACCAAGGGTTTTCCCGCCCATCCAATTAACCATGTGTCCGGGCTTGATCCGAACACCGAAAGAATTCAACAATGCGGTGCGGGGTCAGTTGGTTGCTGACAGGTTACGGGTGTGGAAGTGGAAGAGATTCAGGGCAATTGTGAAGTTCATCGCTCATTATTTCAACCCACGGATTTTGCAACAATAGAATTACGAGAATAATGTACAGTTTCAGCAAAGACGCCGTTACTCTTAATACTGGTACGACCGTGAATTTGTATTTATAGTTCATTAAACACACAGACTCTATCTTAAAGTGACATTATTAAATATTTTTTAAATAGTTCAGGATCGTTCCGGTTGTTCTGACTGTGGAACGACATTTGCACTCCGATCGGATTTGAACAATCACCTAGGAATGCATTTAGTCGAACATCCATACCCTTGTGACAAGTGCAACTTGAGATTCTGCAGCACCCAAGCTCTTCGCCGACATTTGATGAATCACCTGAGTGAGTGTTGTTGCAAAATTTTTATATTGGAAACTTTGACTGGGAGAATTGAAATTGATTGATTTGTAGAGTTTTTCCGATACTGATACTTGTTAGTCAATTTCAATGCTACTACTATGCTACTATACTGTTATTTTAATGAGAATAGCATAATTTTGATTTGAAAAGAGGACAGAGGTATTCTAATTAAGTTTGAACTGAGACAGCACGCAATGAGTAATGAATCTTAATTTTTTTGACATTCACATTTATCAAATTTTAGAAGAAAATGCGGGCCAAGAATCGTTGTCCGCTTGTAGTGGAAATGAAGATGTTCACATAATCTACGTTGCGGCAGATGCAGTTGCTGAAAATATTGATGATAAGACAGGAATTCCTCAAAAAATTCGTCTGGCATACGCTGAAGCGTTTGGATGCAGAGAAGATGAGTCAGGTCAGCTGGAGCTGCATTATATTTCCGCCAAACCTAATCAGGAATTGAACAATTTTGACGGAGTGCAAAATATTCAGTTTGAGAATTTAGCAGTGTACTTGGTTTCAAATAAAAACGATCTATCCAAGGAAAATGTCCATCAATATCCGCAGCCGCGCCAAGCACATTATTTGATTCCCCGGAGCTCCGAGGCTACATTGCCAATCACAGTCCTGGAGCAAGATTTTACGGTTAAGGCCCGCTCTTGTGTTCCTCTTCATCCAGAGAATTGGCGTATGATTGAAATTATTCATGAGATGCAAAAGTTTATGCCCCAGCGCCAACGCCATCAACATTGCATTTCAACACTCAACAAATTAAGTGACGAACAGAAGAATGCAGCTCTGGAAAAGGTGGGTTTCCTAACTTGTTGGTATATCATATTACAATTCTTAGGCACTATGTGGCTCTATAACAATTTTTTGATGCTTAGGATGGCAAAGGTTCTTCCATGTATGTGACTGTGAGTGCCACTGTTGGTGATCAATGGAAGGAACAGGAGTTAAAGATGCCGGAAAAAGTAACAAAATCTGCCAAAGCTCCCTTGGGTGAGCAGGTTTTGAGCAGCAACTACTGTTTCCGCGGCGGACCCAAAAAGCATTATGTCTCACAATACTACAAGGATCATCCTGATGGAATTTAAAGAAGTGACGACTGGACCACAAACCAATCCTAATACATACATATTGGTACATACCTGAATTGTAATAGTCACATCTCACATGCATGTTCTGAATGATTTGCTTTTAATCTATGGAATATCCCCCGGTGATATTGGAAAGGTGATTTTGTAACAAAATTAAGATGTGATTTTATTAGTGCACTGATGTATACATGATAAATAATAATGTACAAGATGATGAAATTTGCAAAAACTCGCTTCGAAAAAATCTCTGCTGTAACTTATCCTTGGTGTATTGGTTACATTATTAGGCCGATGCAGTGGTCAGTCGTACACCACCGTTGCATAACCAAAAGATCAAGGTAGATTATTAATTTTTTGTTTTTGTATTTTTTTTTTTTATTGATTTTTGTTTTTTTTTTGGCAATATCCAACTTCACTCAATCCTAGGTAGAGAGTTTTTTTTTTAAATTACTCACGCAAATGTCCGATGGCCGGTCAAGTTAGTATATATGCGAGATGGCAAAGTGTAAAGCCGATAACCAGAGCATTCCGCAATTCATATTGAAAGTACGCGCTTTATTGTTTCACCAGAACACCTGGTGCCAGATATATTTTGCTAGTTTTTTCATTGCTTTTGCAAGTGACAAGTTACATCATTCCGCCGAACTAGAATTCGTTCTGTTAAAGGTTAATATTATTGCGCGCTGCAAGCTGTTTTTACACATCCAAACGACACGATTCACGGCACTAGAAAAGGGGAGATATTGAAGAGTGTAATTCGGTTTATTACAGCCAATCAATTTTATCTCTTGATTAGCGGTGTCACTTGTGACTGACAGTATTAAACGTGGGCAGTTGCGAAGAAGGGAGTTCCGTATGCGAATAAAATTTTGTTTGTACTGTGAGCAAATTTGTTATTTAATAAACGCTATGAAACTTACAAATATTTTTGCTTGCTTAGGTGGTGATTGGCAACTTTAGCCTCACAAACTAGTAAGGCGAGAACCTTTGCTTTGGATTGATAAAAGGGCATAGAATTTGAGTTCACGAAAGAACGGACGAATTAGAAATGCTGAGTTTCATCATTTCATGTGACATTTATATGTATAAGGATTGGAAATGCCTGGTATTCGGTATGAGCATTATACTATTGTCATCGGAGCAGAATTGCGGCCCTGCGGTGGCATGGTAGACGGAAGGCTGGTGTGGTGGTATGGTGCCCGGCACTGCTGACTCATCCTCACCTCACCAACTAAACGTAAATACGCAAATTATCACTTCTCATGGCAATTCCAGTCCCTCCGGTTACGTGAGGTGTAGTTGAGTTGGTACGTGGCACTCCGCGTTTGTTTGTTGGACAGGCAACAACCTCAAACAAGAAACACCGCATCTTCCATTCCATATTTCCCTTGCCCAGTGGAAAAAAAAGTCTTTCGGGATCCGAAACCAGGATGAGTCAAAAATTACACGTCCACGTCGTCTACTGGTTAGTTCAAGTAGTAATTAGTATCAATTGAAATTAAACTATTTAATTTTGTTATCCATGCAAAAGTGTTGTTTGTATCCATGCATCACACACTGGTAATCTTACATATACTTTTTGATATATAGCGGCGGATGAGGGTACGGGTCAAAGTTCAGGAACCTGAGCAAGGATCTTGAACTTGAATTTCCAAATGCACTCGAAATTGTAAGTACTACTTCGATGNCTTTTACATTGGTTTTAAGCGAATTAAGAAGCAATGGATTAACATATGGCGGCTGTAACAGACAGGAGAACCAACTCCAGAAACGACGGGTTGGCTTGAGGTTATGGTAATTGACAAAGAGGGCACTAAACATTTGCTTCATTCCAAGAAGGTAAATTTGAATAAATACTTATGCTCATTTAAATTATTTAGTCCGAATGATAAACATTTTGTTAATAAATTTCTTTGATGTATATGAACAGAACGGAGATGGATACGTGACCAAGTCTAATATCGGCAAGATATTTGAAGGTATCCGTGAAGTGATGACTGCCGCAGACAAGCCTTGACGCCAAACCAAGGATGATGAATCGGGGATCAACTTGAGAGTTAGTGGGATGACATAGGACATTTTCGTATGATGGATTGGAGCGCAAACCGATGGAGGCTTCAGTACTGATAATTTTTTGGAAATGTAACGTGACATCAACCACTTTAATCTCTTGTCGACCAACTTTTTTTCATCCGCACTGTCGTGCTTTGATCAAGCCTAAAAATGAATTAAATAAAAATTATTTGCATTAGAAAAGCCAAACCAGTGTCTGTGTCGTTTAGTTATTGCAATTCACTGCGCCAATTTATTCGTGCTAATTTGTAATTGGGGAGGCAAGGATGAGGGAAACCGGTGAATTGTGCGACTCCCCAACCCACGGCAAGGCAGAGCGGCAAATCAATATTCTAAATAGCCAGGCCACAAATGCATGGAAGGGTGTACCCCTTTTTTTTCTTCACATTTAGATGGGTGGATGAGTTGGTGGGTAGTTTATATTTGGGGTGGACCCTGCAGGCAAGAGGCGGTGAGGATGGACGGAGTGCCAAGGCCGCGGGAGTGGTGGCTGTGGCTTGGCTGTCCCTGGCCTAGCGTCGCCACGCAGCCAGGCACCGCAGTCACATGCAAACCACGACGGGACGTCCTCCACCACTCTGACTCAATCCCTATCTCATCCCACGACGACACACGACCTAAATCACTAGACAAAGGTAATATAAACTTACTCATAAATGGTATTACTTTTATTTCAATGTTTACGTATTTGCTGTTCTACTTGTCCCTTCCTCAGCCGGCAGTCGATTTAACTGCCTGTTAAGTGTTAAGGTGCCGCCGTACAAGTCTACGTGGAAGTGTTTTGGTCGTTTCGACCCAGCCAGGATTTTTGTTCCTTGTATTTCATATATATATATATGTGTAAGTGACAAGTGATATCTTAGTGACCTGATCCAAGTTCTCCATGTATAAGACGTTAGCGTCAATCACTGCCCTTTTCTCTAGCAGTTTTTATTGAACAAATTATGAGTGGACAATAATTAAGGAGAGCTCTTAAACTTAAAAGTTAGAACTTACTTTGTTACTTGTCATAAGTGTCCGAACTTTCGTGTAAATTTATTGATGCCGGTTTAGGAATATAATCCAAATTTCGGCTCGTTGTGCTGTTGGCTGTGGATGTGTACGGGTGAATCTATTGTATTTAAGTTTTTCTTTTTAGTAGCTTTGAAACGCCACCGCATACACTACTATTGGACTTAATTGTAATGATATTGTATTATTGTTGTATTTCAGACGTGTTAGTTACATCTTGACAATGAGTTCAAGGCGGAAAACTGCATTGGCTACCGTCCAGCGCTCAGAGGACCCGATTTTGAAGATTGAGAGATTCGATGATGGAGTTTACACGGAATGTGGTGATTCAGACGAAGAAGGTCCTCCTGTCTTGGAACCCTATTGCGCTGTCCCGGATCCAGACATGTCCGCCCCATCCCCGTCTCTCCCAATGTCACCCCTCACCCCCGCCTCTGAAGGTGACGGGGGATGTGAAGAGGATTGCGATGAGGAGGAAATGCAGATGCTAGAAGAAGAAGATTCAAACACACCTTCAGCTGACGACGATGACGAGGATGGCGAGGAAGAAGGTGAGGAGCAGGATCCCGAGCCAGAGGAATTGGAGGCAAATGAAGAGCCGGAAGACACCGATAGCAACCTACCCAATGCCCCATTCAAGAGGAACTACAGTTGTGGGGATTGTGATTTCCAAACTCAGAATCCAAGGACCCATCTGTATCATCTACGAGATGTTCATGGGGCCAAAGCTAAGATTTATGAATGTACGCATTGCGTCTATGCTTCCAGTCACAGTCAAAAGGTCTACAGACACATCAACAAATGTCATCAACCTAATACGTATGCTCCGGCTGAGCCAATTCCACCAGAGGTATATAATTCTCTATTAATTTTAATTATTTGATATTAAAATTATTATTTTAATATTAATAAATGTTTTCTTGTCTACAGATGAGCTCCAGCCGCCCAATGCCCATTTTGAAGCCTACCCTTGCCCTCAAGAAGCGGGAACCATTCCAGTTTCTCAAGAATATCCTGCTGAAGGAAAAAGAGGAAAAGGCTGCAGCTGCTGCCAGACACAGAAACGATGGAAGTGTGGAAGATGACGGAGACGTCTCCGTTGAAGTCATTGACATTGGTAAACCTAAGACTCAGACTGGGAATAATACGAATGTAAGTACCGAAGCCGAGCAAGGAAATGAGGATGCTGACTCCTCAACTGAAGGAAGTGATGAGGAATCGACGACGGAAGATTCCGACACGAAAGAGGATGGAAACGGGAGGGCAGAGGAGGAAGGAGGTGGGGAAGGGGAAGGTGAGGAAGTCATGGAAGAGGAGGAGGAAGAGCCTCCTGGAAATGAGAGCCAACCCGGAAGTGGAACTGGGGCATCGACGACGTCACCTTTCCGTTGCACAATTTGTAACTACACAACGAGGAATCGCTCCCGTTTCACGAAACATGTTCGCTATCATTCCATGCCGCTCATCAAATGCACGTACTGTGACTTCAAGACTCCTTACAAATGGAATTTGGATCGCCACTACAGATCCCACACGGGGGAAGGGAGCCTTCGCTGTCCACTTTGCAATTTCTCAGCCGACATCAAGCAATCTATAACAGTTCATATTCAAAATCACCATGAGAACCTGACCCCACTCCGAGTCCTGGAATTGGTTCAAAGTTTAGACGTGTCTGCGGCCTCGGCTTCCAGTAGTGGACAGCCGAGTATGTCCATTCAATTGCTGCAAGGTCATGGCCAGGACCCAAATGTCGCCCAGCGGAATGGGATAATCATTAAAAAGGTTACCAATGCTGGAAACCCATCCACGATTAAAACTATCACATTTGGTACTGGAACTGCTAAGGCTGCTGGGACATCCAGTCAAATCGTGGATCGCAATGGGAAAGTTTTTGTGAAGAAATTCAACTGCAAGCACTGTAATTTCAAGGCAATTTGGGAATCTGAACTAAATCGACACATTCGACGTACTCATCCGAATGTGATCCAAAATAGAATGGCTTTGGCGGGTTCCTCGTCATCAGGAGTCAAAACTGTATCTGGTGGGAGTACAAAAAAAGAAGCAGGTTCGTCACTTTGCCCGAATGTGATGTATTCGTTTGATGGGAGCTCCGAGGGTGCGGACGGAATTGCAGAACAACAGACAACGAACTGCGAGTACTGCTCGGAGGTGTTTGGTTCAGAGGAGGAATTGATGTTTCATCAAAATAATTGTGTTGGATTGGCCAAAATCCAGGAATGGAATGGTGGACTTCTTTGGGGTGAAGACGGGGACGAGGCTGAGGCGGGAATGAGTTTGGGTGGCAAAAGGAGTGCGGATCCAAACGCGGAGTCAGTCACGACCATGAAAAAGGTGTACAAATGCCCTCAGAGTGGTTGTCAGTTCTGGGCTATCACCGCCTCCCGATTCCATGTTCATATGGTGGGTAAAATAATATTAATATTTTGTAATATTATTTATTACTCAATTTGTTTTAACATTGCAATTGTGCATGTTCTTAACAGGTGGGCCACAGTAACAGCAAACCCTTCGAGTGCTCACTCTGTTCCTACAAATCAAATTGGAGGTGGGATATTGGTGAGTTCCCCAGTACTCATTAGAAATGAACTTTAACCTAATGCCATTAAAATGGCATTAGGTTTTTGAGGGTTTAAGGCCAGATTTTAATCGGATTTTTGTGATAATTTAATAGCAAAACACATCAAATTGAAGTCGATGAGGGATTCCCAGCACCTGAAGGCAGAGGTTCTCCTCAAGAATGAAAGTGGGGAACGAAACTACAAGGACTACGATCAGTATTTGATGGTAATGAAAGTGAAACATGCTGGAGATTTGAAGTTGCCAGACTGCTCCACAAAGGCGGACAAGAGGGACGACATTGAAATGGAAATTGCGGATGACCCTGATGTGACAATCAGTGATATTTTGGACGAACCATTCCCGTTCACTAAGAGAGGAACAATTGGCAACGAAATCAAATCCCAACACAATTTCCTCAAACCAACTGCTCCACGTAGATTTATTAGAAACAACTTTATAGCGGAAGAAAGTGGAAGTGCGATCGGTTCGAGCTTGGTAAGAAAGCAACTCGAAGTCTAAAAGTCATATTCAGTATTTTAACAAATATGCACTTTCGTTAACTAATTTGAAAATTGCAATTTAATTTTAGCTAGGCGGCTTGTTAGCTGCTGGGAATCCAAAGCCTTCCACCTACGAAGGGGAAGGGGATACTTCCCTACCGCCAAAATTATTCAAAATGGATGTGCCCGTGTCAACCACAGCTATGTGGAAATGCAAGAAGTGTACATTTCGGTAAGCATTTGACACGTGCTTAAAAACGACGAACTTATATTTTTACAAGTGGTGTTAATGTCTGATACAGGGCTGAGAGCAAGGAAGCTGTGTTTGTTCACCTCCGTCAATTCCACAACATGAAATCCGCACAGACTCAGCGGCCCGTCTCAATCCTGAAATCGAATATGCCACCGCTCCTTAAATCTGAAGTTGGAGGGCAGCTCAATGCAGCAGGTGATGTGAATTTGAATTCAAACAGGGCTTCCACTGCTGGAACGTCTAAAGGTAAACCTTGCCTTAGCTTTTCGTTTTTGAACAATTGGCAATTAGTTGTAATTTGATTTAAACTTAAAATTTTTGTGACTTCAGATTCTCATCAGTATTTGTACAACGATGACGGGGGCTATTCTTGCAAGTTTTGCCCATTCTCTACAATGCAAATGGATTCCATCATAGACCACTCCGAGCATCATTTCAGTAAAGTCAATTGCTCCTTCAGCTGTGACTTCTGCTCATACTCTATATCATCCCAACAGTAAGCCACTCACTTCTTACGTTTAGTTGGAAATTGACAAAATCATAATCAAAACTCAAAATCATTCATCCAAGCTAAATGTTTTCGGATGGGTCGAATTTTTGGATTTGAGATTTGAGAAAAGTTGATTTCTGGTGATTATTCACTTTGAAAACACTTGTTTTGAAAGTATTCAAACTTCAAGCAAAGCACTGAAAGAATCACTTCAGCTGATTCTCCTAGTCACCCACTATTAGTAAGCATTAATACCTTTATGTATGTGATGTACATAGCTCATTTTATTTGAGGTATAGCTTGAAGCATTTTGTCTTTCTAACAATTATTATTTTCACAATGGATTTTTTCGCAGGGAACTGGATGAGCACATCCAACTCCACAAGACTGAGCCTGACCCCAAGGCAGAAACTGAAGGGACTGCCCTCAAACCCAAACCCTTGTCCCCAATCACGAAGAAATACACCTGCGGTTCCTGTCCTTACGTGACGGACTCCCGCGGCCAATTCCACTATCACAGTCAATTCCACACAGAGCGGGACTCCCTCTACAAATGCAGCGAGTGCAGTTACAATGTGAGTCACAAGCATCTCCTCCACCAACACATTCGTGTCCATCAGAATGCTAATGGCAGTGGCACAAATCCAGCATTGAAGTTTGAATCCTCGACCTCAAACTCCAATCCGTCAGCATCAGCATCTAGCACCCCTCAACTTCTCATCTGTGAGCTTTGCCCTGCACGCTTCTTCGGGATCCAAACCCTGCAAATGCATTCCGTATTCCATCGCCGTCAATTCCCACTCCAATGCTCGGAGTGTTCCTACTCTGTCCGACTCCAGGGCCACCTGGAAGCTCATCTCAAACTCCACACTCCAGAGTATCAATTAGTCACAGAACAAATTGCGGATGGATTACTGGCTGCTTCCATACCTCAAGCCCCAGCTGCCCCAGCCCCAGTTGCCACTCGGGTCAGATTCCAGGAAGGTGACGACGAGGCATGTGAAGGAAACCCCGACTTTTCGTATCCCACCCACATGAAGAACGGGAAATTGAAGGAGAAGCGCTACAAATGCAAAAAATGTCCATCCGCCTTCGAGAAAAGGGATCAGGTGAGCTGCAGCGTAGGAAATTATGAAAAAAAGATAAGTGGCATTAATTAGGTAATTAATCACCTAATTTGGTGTCTCTTGCAGTACAAAGTCCACATTGGACTCCACGGAAGCAAACAGCGCTACCAATGCACAGTGTGTGACTACGCCGTGACTTTCTATGCAAATTTCATGCAGCATCTCAAAAAACACAAAGCCCAGCCAGGTGTGGATCAAGAATTGCTTATTGCTCTGCCAATCAGTAAACGCGGTTTGGATGCTGCGAGTTCAAAGGCGGATGCTGCATCCCAACCTGGGCCATCCACAGCCAATCGCAGTCATCCTCCTCCGCTTCAGAGGAAACCGATCGGATTCCAATGTCAGTTCTGCAACTATGAAACCCGTCAAAAGAATTTGCTGGAAGACCACTTGGCTGTCATGCATCCAAATGAAGACGCGGACGGCGAATTGGTGGAAGACAACAGAGACGTCGAAGATGAGTCGGATTCAAATTCGGATGTTGACGCCGACGCAGATTTGGAAGGATTCGGTGAAGGAGAAGGGGAACCTGCTTTGTATGAAGAGGACATGGAAGGATTGGATGAGGATTTAAATAATTTTGATGAAGATCATTTCGGGGATGAAGGGGAAGGAGAGGATGCGGAAACGGCTGAAGACGGCAATGAAGAAATGGAGGAGATGGAAGAGGATGACAACGGAGTGGAAGACGAGGAGTCTGGGGTTGTGGAGGATTAAGTAGTCCAGCCTCTTCTTTTAAATACCCTAATTCCCACGAATTGTGACGGATAATAATGGATTTGATGTTGACCATGCCAATGGTGGCAATATAATAATATTGTTCTAGTCCGTGTGTGTATGTAACGTGTGTGGTCTAATTTTTTAAATTGTCGGCCATCTCTTCCCCTTTTCATGCCAATGGACATTTCAAATGTATTTCCTTAACCTGATTCCGATATAAGTTAAGAATCCATATATTTATGTAAACCAATGATGTGCAATTGTCAAAATAAAAGGGAGTAATTAATTGTGTCTTAATCGGTTTTGACTCCATTGCGAATGCACTGCATGATTTAGCATACACAGATGTCACAAATAGTAATTTGGATTGTTTTGCAAATGCAATTAGTGCGAGGCTAAGCTGCGCACTTTGCACTAACTAATTCCGGAGTTAATGTATGGAATTTGCCATGCAAGCAAATCAGCTGTTCGAATCAATTTGTGGCTAACTTGCCGACGTCAACCTCGTGCAGCGCGGGACGTGAAGGTTGTTGAGTGCAAATGGATCGATTCCAGTTCATGTGCACTGGGCTTGGGTGCAAGTGTCCTCATCCTCCGGTGCACATGTACTCAATGACCTGACTACTCCAACACATGCCACGCTTTGCCATTCATGCAATTCGACACGGCGAGGCCTGGGCTTTCGCTTATGGATTTTAGCATGGCAGTGCGAGTGCACCAAGACATGAAACGCGTGCGGACATGAAATATGAAGTTCCCCATTTTGGGTTGCTTTAAAGTTTCGAATCCAGCATAAACAAATTACGAATCCAGGAAGTTTATTAATACAACGTTTCGCACATGGCGTTGTGGGCTCATGTTTCATGTGTTTTGCATTTGCTCTTCTACTTGTATGTCCATTACAGATTCACTCGATTTGAGTTAAAACTTTTAAAATAAATATTTGGATTGCATTATAAACGGGTAGTTTCAAAACAGAATTAGAGTATTTTCCTTGCTGATGCTGCATGCTGATGGCGAGGAAATGACCACTTTTGCGGTTGCGCCGTGGTTACATGTACTTAAATGTCTATCCCAAATATTTTTGCAAAATACCGCAAAAATAAATTACGCTGATTTGGTTTCGGCTCAAGAAAAAATGGGGCCATGATTATGATTCACCAAGGACTTCAGTTTTTAATAACAAGTGAGTAATGATGTTCTCCCAAGTCCGAAAGTCCACAACAACTTAGACAATTAAAATAAAAAATACAACGCAGGGCCGTGCTTGCACTTGAAAGTGACTCACAAAAACAAAGGTCTTTGTCCATCTTTAGTCAAAGTCATTAAAGTCACATTTAGTCTCACTTCACAATCGGACTAACATTTGCAAAAGCAAAGCGCTAAATGCTAAACCACAACAAGCACAGGTGAGTGCACCTGCACTCATCCCGTCCTATGCTTCATCATTACGACTCACTACGATCATCACTTTCCTTTGTTTTCTTCGGATGGATAACGATGCACCGACCCAACAAACTGCGTGCTAAGGCAAAGCACGGAAGTAAAAAAAAGAGAATATTAATGTTATTTTTTACAATTCTTCTCACAATTAACAGAGTCGTAAGTCGCGGTCACGCAATAACTAGCCACGGCGAGACGACCCTCGGCCACGGTCAAATTATAAATTATCTCGCATTCAATTAAAAAAATTACATTTTTCTCAAACCTTCTGCGGTATACTTCCACGTCGTGTCGTCTTCTTGGGATTCTGAAACATATTGTGTGAGTTCTCGCGGAATTAAATAAAAGGATTCCAGGAAACATTTCGCATAGGTCATATTTATAAATATTTTGTTGGATGTGGAAGTTCCATCGATTTAAAATCCGCCATCGGACCCGACCATACGTGCGTGCCGTTGCCATGCTTTGCTACATGCTTTAACATGGAAATGTGGATTTTACTTATTCAGGTGCACGAAGCTGGACATGGACACAGATGGATTTTTGAAGATTTTTGTGTGCTGTGTTGTATTTCTGCATTAATTTCGCAGGGCCATTCCCCATTTCACAGACTGCAAAACAAACAAAAAAAGCACGAAGGACTACAAATTAAAATCAGGAAAAAAAAAACCATCATCTTATTTCGCATTTGCCAAATTCACCTGTACAGCATGGGAGCGACTGGTTCTGCAATTGCCGTTGTATTATTCTCCTGGCAGATTATTCCGTATTTGCAAAATATTCAGTGAGAGAGTTTAATTCACTGCATTAATCCAAGGATCCGCCCTTCCCCACACACACATATGTATGCATGAGATAAAAACAAAAGAACATAACTCATACGCAATACGCACGTACTTTGTAACTTACCATCATCTAAGTACAAGCTGAGCATGACCGCGACCGTCAATCTCAATTTAAAGGTTGTTTTCCTCAAATCTGCGGAAATATTATTCACGCATCCATTCCATAAACCATAATCTTCAAGATTTCCGACAGTGAACCTTTCCTTTGTCTTAATGTGAAGTGCATGAATCGCCCACACAAAATTCCGTTCTTATTGCGCGTCCTGCTCCTTCTTATTATCATGTATTTTATTAATGTAGCAGCTAGTTGTACGTAGTTAATTCATGAGGGTACGGCGCGGCATATGAATCATGAACGACAGCGTCTTGGAAAATTTGTTCGTCTCAACTAGCCCCTAACACTAACTTAGCGACGTCAAAGCCTACCCCGGCAAACACGCGTTGTGAATGTGATACGCGACCGTCAATCTCAATTTAAAGGTTGTTTTCCTCAAATCTGCGGAAATATTATTCACGCATCCATTCCATAAACCATAATCTTCAAGATTTCCGACAATGAACGTTTCCTTTGTCTTAATGTGAATTGCATGAATCGCTCACAAAATTCCCTTTCTATTGCTCGTGCTGCTCCTTCTTATTATCATGTATTTTTTTAATGTAGCAGTTAGTTGTACGTAGTTAATTCATGAGGGTACGGCGCGGCATATGAATCATGAACGACAGCGTCTTGGAAAATTTGTTCGTCTCAACTAGCCCCTAACACTAACTTAGCGACGTCAAAGCTAAAACAACTACCCCGGCAAACACGCGTTGTGAATGTGATTGGAGATAACTGCTCCAGCAAAGTGCTTTAATTTAAATTGCTGAGAGCAAAGAGCGTGTTGGAATTTTTTCAGTCGATTTTTGCCAGGAATCCAATCTCCGAACGGAATGAACCTCTGAAGGCACGCAAAGTCTGAAAAACTGGTGTAGCAGGTCCAAATCATCTCAGATCCAGTTCTGTGCGCGAAATGCAATACATTAAGTGCAGAACTCTCAGTCGAGTCAAGTATTCCCAACTCCACCTGCAAATTCGAAGGATTTGCACGAAGACAGACATTGTCTTGAGTGAGAGTGATCCCCGAAGTGCATCTGCACGGCACTAACGTCGGAGCACTGGACAGCACCGCAGTGGGTTGCAAAAGCACACTAAAAACACGTATGACATGGACAAGTACACTTAGTCCCATCTCCGTAACGTTAACTTTCACTGCAGAATAGCAGCAAGTGGGAGATCCAGCACCCAGTCAGTCCCGTGCTGTGTCCCGAACAACCACAAATTTGCGAAAGCCAAGCTCCCTCAGTTCCGAATCTGCACGCCAACGGAGCGGTCACGGTCTTCCCCGAATTTTGTGCATGTGACGTGCAAGTGATTTGACATGGAAGGAACACTTGCATAGCAAATAATATGTGCAAAAAGTGAGAGTGCTAAATATAATTTGAATTTTCGCAAATTGTTTTGCAATACTCAAGTTGAATTTATGGAGGGCGGGAGTTACATGTTGAATCGGACGATGGGGGTTGGGGTCGGGGAGAAAATGAGTCACTCGGAGCGAGAGGTCGTCGTGTTTG
>JAAXYW010002313.1:0-15959 GCA_036851895.1 Orthonychiurus folsomi
CACCATATATACAATGCACTTCGGAGCATTTTTCCTGCAACTTCATACGTTTAAAACATCTAACTTGAACTAAATAAATAGAAACTCAACAGATAGTAAAGCCCATTCAAAGGAATCTAAAAATCCACAACTTCAACTGCATTATCCACCATTAAGAGGCATAAAATGTATTTCAACTTCAAATTCCTAATCATTGGTTTCATCAAAACCTTAACATTATGCCAGGCTTTAAAGTTGTCTGAGACAGATCCTGAAATTATTGATTTCAACAAGATTCTTTCCAATTTTAAAGATTCCATAGTCATTCTAATAGTTTTTGAGACGCCGTTTCTCCTAGGACCATTTGCGCATCCGCTGACTATTGGATTTGGCCCAATCACCAAAACGTTGCTTAAAAAGTGTGAAAATCAGTGCAGGCAACAACGTGATCCATTCGTTTACCGTAAAAACTTGTTTGAAGTGGTTTACATTTTAATTGGAAGCCTGCGTCCTACGAGTCATCAAAAAGATTTGAGTGAGGATTCCATTGTGAACAGCATATGGTATTACTCAAGTAATTACTTGGAACCACTACTTTCTTCGCGTCCTGCAATAGAACCATATTCCATTGTCCTGATTTCAAGTGTGGGGTTTTCATACTGGAATAATACTGTAAACTATTATCATGAATCAGAACTCATGGCCCAAATTCTTTACATTCAAACAACGGGAGGCGAAAACCAGAACTTTGTGCCTAAAACCGCGGCCTACTTGAGCGTAGATTGTTTGCTAGATAAGGAAGATCTTTACAAAAATATAGTTGCCTTGATACCTCTTGATGCAACGTGCTCTATTGAGGAGTGGATGTCCCAATTGATCGTCCTTGAACATCAGCTAACAAACGGTGGACGCCATGTTGTTTGGAATCTTGGTTACGAGTTAGACTTAGCATCTGAAGAGTTTTTCAGAGGTATTCTGGATCGCTATTACGGAAAGGTTGATAAATATAAGAATGCTCAACCATGGGATGCCCAGCTGATGGAATTTGCAGATTATGATGTCCTAGGTGTAATTAAGGGGATTATCTTTAAGGACAGTGACGTTTCCATTGCTAATTTTACAAACTATGAAAATTACAAACACGCGGTTACGTGGAAGCTGCTTATTAATAGACCCAGCATTCAAACGGGTTTAAGAGTAATTGTTAGCCCGATTAATTCAGTTGCATTTAAATCAATCGGATTTGATTTCTTAACTTGCAATGGTGTGGATACTGTTCCATTTACAATTTATTCTTATGCTAGACCGTACACATATGTGACTTGGGTATTTGCATTGGTGCTGCTACTCATTCAGATAATTTTTCTTGCAATTCTTGCCCGGGGCAATTTTTTTGTAGCCTTTGTTGATTTAGTGGTTCTTCATTTTGGCATCCTGATTGAACAAGGTCCAGAAATGACCTGTAGCATTCGAAACCTGTGCAGCCTGAATCTAGCCAAAATATGGAGTTTAACTTTTGGGTTCTGGCTACTCTTCACTATAGTTTTGACGAATGGCTACAAGGGGGTTGTGGTCACAGATTTAATTGCAATTCCAGAATTGGTGCCAACATTTAAAAGTTTGATCGAGTTGCCATCAACCACTCAATTATACACTGGGTATAGTACGCATATGTTCTCAGAACCCTTGGCCGAGTCAGATCCAAATTCATATCCAAATGTTCCTGTTGCGGCTTCTGATGGCCCGATTTCATTATTCGTTTTAAAAGTGAATCAGCATGGTGCCTACGGTGTTGAAATCGAATCCGGATTTGAAAATATAGCTGCAATGAGTGAAAAGGCTCTAATAATATCTGAGCGAAAGCCGTTTCTGCTGTATAAGTGGATTAGAAACTGTAGTGGAGTGTATGTGGCGCCGAGTGAATCTGTGAATAGATTCAGAATCTATTTTAACGAACTGTATGGAAGAGAAATGTTTTTCCGCGGAAAAGAGATTTTTTGGTCACATTTCCAACCGTTTTATGTTACTGTTGATAGGCGTCCATATTTAAGATACATGTACAATAGGGCTCAGAGAATTGCAGGATCAGGAATCCATGATTTGTTTGATAGGTGGCAGGCATATTTTAAGTATCATGAATACTTCAGAGTTAAGGACGAGGACCGGAATCAACACTGCATAAGTCCTTGCAAGCTCAGGATTTATCCTCAATTCTTTTACACTTTAGTGATTTACTTTATTGGAATCTGTATATCTACTTTTGTTGCTCTTGCCGAGAGCAGGACTACTGTTGCTAGCGGTGTAGTTAGCGTGTCAATTTATGTCTATACAATTCTTGAACATCTCAGGAATTGGATAACTCGAGTGTACAAAAAGCAGGTAAATCTCAAATGTAAATAAAATTGTAAATGTTAGATTTGTCTTGTGCTGTCTTGAATTGAGCGGTGATATGTTAAACACAATAAAGTAATCAGTTATCCAGTTGATTCATATTTTTTGTAGTGAACTAAGACACAACATTTTTGAAAAAATAGTCAACAGTTGCAACACTATGCTTGTTGATCAGCCATGTACAGTCGACAAGAAATGTGCATTAGGGTGCGTGCCAGCTGAAAGCCAAGAGAAGGTTTCAGTTTTATTAGTTCTATTTGGAAACGATTTTTTAAAGATTTGCATGCAATGGGGTTGAACCTTGACTTCTAACTGGAAGGCATTTCTGAATAATTCAAGCTTTTTGCATTTGTACTGTATTAAAGTTGTCCACATGCCCACAATCTCTCTAGACAACTTGAATATTTACACTATATCAAATTTTCCGTTGTGATTGCTTGAAGCTCTTAGGTTCAGACACGCAGTGGTCTCCTATTTTTAACTTAATCTTGTAAACAACACATCAGCTCAAACACTATATTATATACAATTAATACACTCCGTAGCATTTTCCCTGTAACTTCATACGTTCACAACGTTTGACTTAAACCTAAATAAATAGAAGCTCAACAGATAGCAAAGCAAGGCCCATTCAAAGGAATCTAAAAATTCACAACTCCAACTGGTTTATCCACCATTTAAAATAAGCACTTAAAATGTTTAGCAACTTCAAATTCTTAAATATTAGTTTCATGAAAACCTTAACCTTGTGCCAGGCTTAAAATTGTCCCCGGCAGACTGTAAAATTATTGATTTCAACAAGATTCTCTCAAATTTTAAAGATTCTATAGTCATCCTAATAGTTTTTGAGACGCCGTTTCTCCTAGGCCCCTTTGCTCATCTGCTGACTATTGGATTTGGCCCAATCTCTATGGCGTTTCATCATAAGTGTCCGGAAAATTTGTGCGGACAACGTGATCCATTCGTCTTGTTTGAAGTGGTTTACATTTTAATTGAAGGACTATGTCCGACGTGTCATCAAAAAGATTTGAGTGACGATTCCATTGTGAACAGCATGTTGTATTACTCAAGCAATTACTACCAATCACTACTCGTTTCACATTTTGCAATAGAACCACATACCATTGTCCTTATTTCAAGTGCGGGTTTTTCCTACTGGAGTAGCACTTTAAAGTATTATCTTGCATCAGGATTCATGGCCCGAATTCTTTACATTCAAACAGTTGAAACGGAAGACGAAAACTTAAACTCTGTGCCGAAAGATCTTTACAAAAATATAGTTGCCTTGATACCTCTTGATACAACGTGCCCTATTGAGGGGATGTCTCAATTTATCACCCTTGAGCATCATATAACAAACGGTGGCCGTCATGTTGTTTGGAATCTTGGTTACGTGGTAGACTTAACATTTGAAGAGCTTCACAAAGGCATTGTGGATGATCCCTATTGCGGGAAGGTTGATAAATATAAGAACGCTAAACCATGGGATGCTGAACTGATGAAATTTGTAGATTATGATGCCCAAGTTATAATTAAAATGATTATCTTGAAGGATAGTGATGTCTCTATTGAAAAATTTACAAACCATAATAATTATAGCACGTTTAGTTGGATGGGGAACCAGCTGCTTAGGCCATCAATTAAAACGCGCGACATGGACAATGTTAATGTAAGCCCAATTAATTCGATCGCATATAAATCCGTTGGATTTGCTTTCCTGACTTGCAATGGTGTGGACATTGTTCCATTTACATTCTACTCTTATGTTAAACCTTACACTTACACGTACATGACTTGGGTATTATTGTTTGTAATGTTAGTTATAAAGATACTTTTCCTTGCGACTGTATCCCAGAATAGATTTGCAGTAGCATTTGTTTATTTGACAGTCTTGCATTTCGGTATCTTAATTGAGCAAAGTCCAGAAATAACGAATGTGGTTAAAAAATGCTCACACCTTCCGAAAGTATGGAGTTTATGGTTTGGGTTCTGGCTTTTGTTTGTAATAGTTTTGACTAACGGCTATTAGGGGGTGGTGGTAACAGATTTAATTGCCGTTCCACAATGGGCACCCACCTGGACTAGTTTATTCAAAATGCCGTCTGCCACTAAAGTCTACATCGCGTACACACCAACTGACTTTTCAAAGATGTTAATCGATCTGGACGAAGCCGAGACTAATCCAAATTTGTTTCCAAATGTTCCTGAACATCGAGAGGCTGAACACGTATCATCATTCGCATTGCAAATGATTCGGTATTTCTCGATTGAATATCACATAGAAGGCTTTGAGCATGAGTTCCGGTTTGAAAACGTAAAAATAATGGCCGAATATGCACAAGTAATATCTGAGAAGAAGCCGCGGCTATTTTACAACTGGATGAAAAATTGCAGCGCCGTGTATGTATCGACAAGCAAATCTATTAACAGATTCCGAAATTATTTTAACAAATTGTATGGAAGAGAAATGTTTTTCCGCGGAAAAGGGATTTTTTGGTCCACCTTTAAACCTTTCTTCGTTACTGTTGAAGGGCCCCCATATTTAAGGTACATGTACAACAGGGCGCAGAGAATCACAAGATCAGGGAATCATGATTTATTTGATAGATGGCAGGCATATTTTAAGCACCATGAGTACTTCAAAGTTAAGGATGAGAACAGAAGTATGGAATGTATCAGTCCGTGTAAACTCAAAGTTCATCCTCAGGGGCTGTACACTTTAATAATTTACTTTGTGGGAATTTGTATTTCAGCTTTTGTTGCGTTGGTAGAGTGTAGTTTCTCTATTAGTCGTAATGCCATTATTGTATCAATTTTTGTCTGGAAAACGTTAAGGCTTGTCAAAATGTGGGTGTGTAGAAAAATCAATGCAATTGGCTACGATGTAACTTATAATGCGATTTAAGTAAATGTACTTAGCGTACAAAATTTAAATATGGACATGTTCTATAAGTGTTTTAATGCTTGATTGTAAACCATGTCAAATCTATCCTAATAACAATTTTGATCAAGTTACACTTGCGTGCATATAGCGCACTTTTTTTTATTGCGCTACTACATTACAAGCACAGACTGGACTCAAGTCCCAATCAGCATGTTATTACAGTACTGCATATAAGTCCTTGTAAGCTCAGAATTAACCCTAAATTCTTTTACACTTTAGTGATTTATTTTAATGGAATCTGTATTTCAACTAACTCTTGTTGCTCTTGCCGAGAGAAGGACTGCTCTTGATGGTGCAGTTAAAGTGTCAATTTATGTCGCTGCAATTCTTCAACATGTTAGGAATTGGAGAGCTCGAAAATATTTGTATAGAAGCAGGCAGGTCTCAAATGTGGATAAAATTGTAAATGTTAGATTTGTCTCATGGAACTAAGCCGGGATATCGGAAGAGAATCAGATCACGAGTCGCTATCGTGACTATGTGAATTGTAGTGTGTTAAGCTACAAGTTACTAAATAGAGAACACAACACCTTATTTTGCAAATTACAGTACAACGTACTAATATGTAAGAAATAGCATAATAAAACACTCGGCAGTAAAGGCAGTGAAACCTCCAGCATCTTACATTTCTTATTATTGTTGTTGTTGTGAAGTAGTTTAATTTCTGATTCAATGTAACAATACTGGCCTTCTATGAATGAATGGAGGATTTGAAGGAAAACGGGCAGGTTTTTGCGAAGGAGAATTTTATGAATCGCAAATGTAAATGAAATTGTATAGATTTTGAATTTAGGCTTATACGAGGATTGTGCTTCAAAATTTTGTATTAAATTATAGATAAAGTTGTGGAACTTCACCGCTTCCATCTACAAATAAACTTTAGGAATTGATTGACGTCATTATACAGAAAACAATTTAACACGACAATTACAGTACATTTTACAGTACAATGTACTGATAAGCTTTTCAGAAATAGCATATAATGTAGCACAGCATAGCAACAGAAATGTCCTCCGTTCACATTCACACCCAAAAAATCTACGAGTGCAAATGGCATGCAGACTTTCTTCATATAGCAAACGGCATGGAGAAAGCACCGCTTGTGTTCTTATGTTGTTTCCCGGAGTAAACTTTCTGTTGTGGTGTAGTGCTGTAGCATAGGATTCACTGCCCACAATTTCCCTGTCGACTGAAGAATTTCATTTCTAGTGACACACCAGGCTGCACCAGGTCGATGTTAGCTTGTTATGCTATATCGGGATGCAGTTGTGGTCACTGGCGATCCGCCAGGTTTGACTTTAATTGCGGGAACGATTTTTAAATGAAATTTTACAATTTGGTGTTTAAAGTTAATTGTTTCGCAGAAAACTTAAATTTTCATGTTCTATTTTTGCAATAATAGAAGCAAATTTATTTTACAATGTGTAATGTTGTAGAACACGTTACGTTTGGCGTTTTCCCTCTTGCCTGCCTGTTTTTGCAAATGACTCTGAAATTTGTGTGTAGTGTAATCATCTGTAAGAATTTCAATTGAAAGTTAAATCTCACTTAACAGTTGAACACACACTTCTGTATCACTTTCCTGTAGCCAAAACCACAATGACATTGAACTCCAGCAGATAATGGAAGGGAAGGACATTTATTTCGTGATCCTTTTCCGTCCTCCTAACCCGCCAGGGAAGGGCATTTATTTCGTGATCCTCTTCCGTCCTCCTACCTAACCCGCCTTCCTGATCATTTTCAAGGCATAGAATTCCCGCCCAATCTTGTACCATCAGATACCGTATTGACAGCGGCAGGCGACGCGACGCGGGCATGAACGAATCGTATACACGTACGTACGCGACAAAGGAAGCAGCATAGCATTACATGGAGCGGGAAATTTTGAATAGAAGGAAGGGCATCCATCAAGGAGTGATTGATTGTCCCTTTCACACACTCAAGCATGCATGTTTTATTACCCTTCTGCCACAGGATCCCGATTCAAACCCGCGCCTTTCCCGCCGCGATCACCTTGAGCAAACGAAGTATGCAAATCCACGTCGCGTCGCGTCGAGGAAAAGGAATTTCCCCATATTTATTCTGGGTATCAACCAATTCATCCTTCTGTATAAAAGAGCCACTTGATCCACTATCGACGGAGGTGGAGGAGGAATTTAACCTACCCACCGCACCGCAAGGGGTAGTATAATATAGCATGCGTAAATATTGAACACCATGCCATTGAAATTCGTATTTGTTTATGCAGATATTCAAATTGGCCCGGGAATATTGAAAATTTGAAACGTCTAAATATTCTTCAGACGAATAAATGTGACGTGGTGGAGAATTTGAAATCAAATAGAAGCCTAGTTTTGAAAAATGTGTAGATACTCCTATTTGAATATGGAATGGTTATGTCACCAATATATTGTTTAAATCACAGCACATTTTACACTATGAATTTGTAAATCTTGTGAATTGAAACAAGCTACAGCAAATGGGATCATTTCTGTGAATTAGATAAAAAAGACAATGTGAAAGAGGTTATATGCTTAATGTTTTTTATTTACCAATTTTGTACAATTGTTTGGAGAGTGTATTTCTTTCAAAGCTATCATCATCATTATGATATTTGTAACTCAAATCCAATTAATTAACATTTGGAAACGCAGCTTGCATTTGGCATGCGACCGAGAAACACAGTGAGGATCCCATGTCAGAAATTTATATGCAAAATGAAGACAATGGAAAAAGCCAAGGAAATCCTCTTCCCTTGCCGTGATGTGGGGGAATGATATATGTAATGCATTTATCTCTAAGCTTTCCTCGCCTTGACAAATAACAGAAGACGGTCGCCGCGTCGAGGAAAGAATAAGAATGACGCTGCGCTGCTTTAATGGTTTTGAGCTCATTAGAATTTTGCATTAATCATCTTCTCTCTTCCTCTTGTTTTTTCCATGTTACTCCTTCTTGGCGGGAATCCACCAAACTCATCCAGAATCTAAAGAATCAGATAATGACGACAAATATGTGGCTTGATCAGGTACGTGCCTATTACTTTTCTAATACGTTAATCTCAGATCTTATTCATGTCACTATTGACGCATCTTCCCTGTGCTAATTGCTAATGCTGTAACAATTTCACAAAATTACTGAAAAACAAGTAATGTGAATTTGTTGTTAAGTATTGTACGTTTTTGTGAAAGCGTGCAAAAAATTTGTGTGTGGCGAAAACTGAAAAAATGACCTATGCAGTATACGTATTACGCATTTGATAAAACCAGAATTTTGAAAAATGGTGTCAAGTAATATGTATTTTAAGAAAAGCACCACACTCACAAAGCACTTTAATTTAATTTTGCACGCACATCTTCAAAATCATGCGTCAGGAATTTTAGCGCTGAGGCTGACACATATCTATTAAACATGCACTTTCTGGATCCCGCACATTGCCCGGCACGGTATTAAATTACAGTCCATGCGTTGGGTTGAATTTAACTTCCCAGCGCAGAGCGGGGCAACCATAAAGGAGAAAGGCGTAAAATAAATTGGACGATTTTCGAAATGAGCCCTAGCTGGTTAATGTGAATGCCATTTTACATGGCGATGTATGTCTGAAGTGAAAATGAGATGGTAATATTATGCAAATCAATTTGCAGGAATGGAACGACTACAAATTGACATGGAACCCGGAAGATTATGGTGGCGTGGAAACCCTCCATGTTCCATCCGAACACATTTGGCTCCCCGACATTGTCCTGTACAATAAGTGAGTCTTTGGCGGTTTTTTATGGGGATTTTAAGCAGGCGCTCGCGCGGTGCGCGTGTTCAGGAATTCTATGGTTTAGTAATGGCGGGATTCTCGATTTGTGAGGCCAGCGACCTCTGCCTTTCCATTCCTACGATGCAATTGGGATTTAAGCACGGGGTCTCGTCACTTTAAATATTTATTTTAAATGTGGATGGAGTAGCTTGGCGCGAGTTTTCAAAATTTAATATAATAGATAAATTATGGTGGGAAATACTGTATGATGTTTTCCCTTTTTTGTATTCACTCGCATTCTCGATTTGGGTGCAGCCTTTTCTAATGTAAGAAAATCGAATCTCTTGAGAATTTTGTTCGCTGGTGAATGAAAACGAAGTGTGGAAAATTCGTGAGAGTTTATCAAGACTCATCGTTCATCTTTAGTCTGTCATTCTTTGGGAAGACGCATCCCTTCCTCCACACACTCAACCATAAAGCATCTGTCATACTTTTCATTTCACAATCTCCCACAGCTCCCCCCGCTCGAAAATTTATATTTGGCAAAGAATCATCCAAAAAATGAAATGGAAATTTATTACATAAATCTTTCCTGACGTCCCGCCCTGTACGGCGCGTGACGCCATTCGGTTTGTATTCATACACATGGGGAGTGCGTGGTTCCCGATTTATTGTTGGGGTGAAAGCCATTCATTCATGGAGTCAGACCTAACGATTTGTGGTGGGAAAGTTGAACATGGCTTTGTTGGCAGAATACTACAATGGGAAAAATTGTGGTCCGTGTGTCGTCTTCCAGTTGCAAGACGCAAATTTGGAGTAATATTTGTCATTTCAGAGCTGGTTTACAAACGTTGCTAATTACTGTAAACGTGTGTTGCAATTAGAGGAGAAATACCACTAAGATTTGTGAAATTAAAGCACGGTTTAAATGACAATTTTATTAAAAAATGTATAACTATGGACAAAAATTCAAGCTATCTCATCTGATTTAACAAGTCTGACAAATACAGTGTTAACCGCTGACAGTAATTTGCGAAATTTCACCCAAATTCTTATTTTAACAATTTTTAGAATTCCGCATACATAAATTGCGGAGATAATAAAATTCTTAATTATAACACCTCTGCTTTCAACCAGTACAGTAAAAGTAGATACACATATTCCAGTGAAGTAAATGACCATGTGAAAGAATTGTGGGTGAAATTTTAGTTTACACGGGCTTATACAATCTGGGTTTTAGTCCTCCTTGACTTTGTAGTGGTCAATGTACTTAAAATATGCGTGCCATCTATCAAATAAACCATAGATTCCTGATCCTGCGATCCTTTGAGCCCTATTATACATATACATTAAATAATGGCGCCTCCCAACATCCACATGAAATGGAATAAAATTTGATCAGAAAATATATTTTCCTCGAAAGAACATTTGACGTCCATACAATTCATTGAAGTAGTTTTTCATTCTATCCAATAGGTCACTTGGGGCAACGTACGCCGAGCTGCAATTTTTAAGGGAATTATAAAGTACAAAGGACTGCACTGTTCTTGTCACAAATCATAAGGGTATTTTCACTCATTGCGTGTACTTTTGCAAATCCTGGCTCAAAGTCATTGTCCAAGTAAACTATCATATGAACTCACGTTATGTGAATAAAGTTGTAAGGAAAAATAACTATAGTATGTCTTATTTTATTTAATCCATGTTGCACATCGTCAATAAGGCAATGTAAGCACACGTAATTTACAAATTAAATCATGTGGGCAAAATTGTCAACATGCATTGGAATTGTTTGAAGATGTATGATCCGAACCGTAAAATGTTGGTACATAATACTCATTGAAGGCGGTGAGCCATGGCATATGGCTGTGTGAAATCCGCAGTTGAAATCAAAATAATGGAGTGCGATTCACGCTCAAATTTACCGATTCCAAATACTGGTTCAATTGGGAAATCATTGAAGGGAACTGTTGAAAACGCTTACGTTAGAACCGAAAACGACATTGCTTCGACGATGGCATCTGGCTTCCGATTTCCTTGATGCAGGAGACTCCCCAAATACGACTTTGTATAATGATTTTCGGTAAACCATTGGGCCACGTTGTTGGGTACGCAGACACTTGCACGGTAATACAATCGCGATAAATTATTTGACCCCTTAAAACCCTGGCTTTTACCCCTTAAAACATTTTAATTGACACTCCCTAGGTTTGACCCTTAATTCCCCCAAAATCACTAAACATACCCCTTATTTTTTTTAATTACAAAACATGCTTTATTCGACGGGTAAATCATAAAAATTTCTAAATTGAAGCATCTAAATGTATCAATCATCAAAACCAAACACTTCTTCTCTGCATAGTAGTCTACATTTTTGTACTTTGTACCAGGGTTTTCAGGGGTCACTTAAATGGGTTCGTAATACAATTACTTTACATCTACAGGGGCTTAATTTCTGAGTCTGGGTTTGAATGGAACACAATGATGAGTGGATGCTTGTAAGGTTCGAGATGAAATCTTGGTTCCAAAAGTATTAAGATAACAATTGAATCCTCAAAATTGGACAGGAATTTGTTGAAATTAATAATTCCATTCCCAGTTGGGGTGAGCCTTAAAGTATGGCTTTTGGTTGAAAGTTTGAAGAGCCCTACAATCAGGAATTTGAAATTGTAAATCATTTTGCTGGTTTAATTAAATTCATTTGGATGTATGAGGAGAAAACAGTTAGGGACGTATCGTTTTGCTATCTGTAGTCGGAAATTGAATGTTCACCGGATATAGATGATATTTTGATGTTAGGAGTTGCAGATGATGCTAATATTTCTTGATTTTGAGTCGAATGTTTTAATTCGCTGGAGACAATAACAGGCTACAAAATTCAGTGTTTGAGAGCTGACGTGGGCTTCACTTGAAACTTGAAAAGAAAGCCTACGGCTCGCCTGCATCTATTTGCATGTATGGTGCCACAGCTATCATAACAAAAGAGTCACGATAGTTAAATATCAGTTGTACTACCTGGTGTTGTGGCCAATTTCAGCACTTCGAAGGGTTTTATTTATTCATAAAGGCAAACTGACACTATCATCATGCATGTTGCCGTAGTTCGAAATGTCACACAGAAAAAACTTAGTAGAAAAAAATGTGGACATCTAACACATATTCCAGTCAAGTAAATCACTAATTGTGAAAGGATTGTGGATAAAATTTAAACTTACGATCCATAAGCATCTGGGCATGGAATCATGACTGAAAATTTAAGTAAGGGCTCTAGAAATTTTAAAGTTATGGGTATTTTGTCTTTATTAAAACGTTCTTAAATCAAATATTGATTGTCTGAACGTAAATCTAAGTTGAAAATTTAGGTTGAAAGATGAAGCTTCCAACCTTGTATTTATTTTGTGTCATACAGAGGCTGTAATTCCAGGGTGTCATCAGAAATACTATAAAGTCTACAATATATGTTGCCTCCTATTCAGTGCTGGCGTGTGTAATTGAAATGAAACTACAAAATAGAGTAAATACCATGTCTGGAAATGCTAGTTGCATATGGGAGAACGCACTCGTCATGAAAAAGTGAATAGTTAAATATTTTAATATTTAAGTTACGTTTTGGGAATTTGGTGCTACAATTTTTCACGTCTGACGTCTGGCTGAACTGATATGAAGGGGCGCCACCGGCGGCAGGCCATATCGAATGGGAAATTTCTTTGTATGGACATTAATCTTACAAGAGGCAACAGGCGGGGCGCTGTAATCTTCTCTCGTGGTGGCTGAGCTGGCGCGCAGTTTACATGAAACTACAATACGCATTGCGTGTCTATCGACTATTCGGGCCTCAGAGAATTGTTCCCAGCTTTCTTACTTCAATCCCATATTGATAATTTGAAAAGCCTTATTAATTCAAAGGGTCGGCGCATTTTCAAATTTTGTCTCAACCTTGGTTTCGGCAGAAACTTGGTTAAAAACTATTACTGTGACTGTGACCAACCAAAGATTCGCCATGATTGCTTGAAAGTACGCGAACAATTAATATCTTGAGTTGAGTTGTAAAGCGGTATTTCTTCAATTTAAATTATGAAACCTGTCGCCTTCCAGAACAATTAAATTTTGAAAGGGGTGAATGCTGTCGTGCATCAAATGTCAAGTGGCATACAACGTTGTATTTTTTATTCAGTTTCTTCATCACTTGAATTTCGTTACATGTTAACTGAAGGCTTATTATGAATTATGTGTTAGCTCTATTGGCTATTGATAAAAAAGCATGTGTTTTCATACATGTGCGCATTTTAACGTATTTCCAAAGTCTTCCGACATAAATTGGAGAACATTTTCGCTTCAAATTAACTGCCCGGGTTCTACAAAAAATCCGCATTTTAGCAATTTTTAAGGCTTTGTAGACATAAACCAACATCCAAATGGCATTCCGGGTAAGAGTAGACCTGCTCTCCACCAATACAGTTAAAGTGGAAGTGCATATTCCAATAAATTAAATTATTAAAGTGTAGAGGACTTGATAAAATTTGAGTTTACACGGACTGACACATTCCGGATTTTTGTCTTCGTCTTTAACTTTGAAGAATTCAGTACTCTTAAAATATGCCTCCCATCTATAGAATAATACAGGTATTCCCGATCCAACCATTCTTTGAGCCCTGTTGTACATGGGCATTAAATATGGACGGTCGCATAGAAAGGTAACGATTTTGACCAGAAAATATGATTTCCTGGAAAAAACATTTCTCTGCCATGCAACTCATTAAAGTAATTCTTAATTCTCTGAACAGATTCCGCCGTTGATACATACACGGATTTGCAATCTTTCATCCATTTATACAGTAGTGACGGCTTCCTGTCAGATATTAGTAGTGACTCTTTCATCATTATTTTTACATTTTTAAAGCCAGGTTCAGACCAAGCACTGATGTAATGCGTTTAACCAAACTTGATGCATAAATAATGAAACATAATTGCCTAAATGATACCCATTCACAGGAACATTTGGAAAGGAATTTGGATTAGTCTCGTCATGGTTAAAAAAGTGCGAATAATTAACCTCGTAGTGTCTATTGCATTCAGGGTATATTTGAGTACTGGATGGCATTTCGAATATGCTCTCCCATTTCGGCACCCACTTCGGAATTGAAACTAAATCTGTGACTACCACCCCTTTGTAACCATTTGTCAAAACTATCGTAAACAGGAGCCAGAATCCAAACGTTAAACGCCATATCTTTGCTAATTGTGTACATTTCCGAATCCTACTGGTCAGTTCTGGGCTTTGCTCAATCAGGATGCCAAAATGCAAGATCACCAAATCAACAAAGGCTACTATAAAACCATTCCGGGTTATTGTTACTAGAAAAAGCATTTGTATGAATAACATCACAAATAAAAAAACCCAAGCCATGTAAGTGTACGGTCTAACATAAGAGTAAAATGTAAATGGAGCAATGCCCCCACCATTGCAAGTCAGGAAATCAAATCCAACTGATTTAAATACAACCGGATTCATTAGGTCAAAAGACTGACGAGAGCTACAATTGCAAATTTGAAATTGCACATCATTTTAAGTTCCTGGTTTGATTGAACAGATGTATGGAGACAACTCAGTTAGCGATGTCGGCTTCTGAATTCTTTGAATACCGTTTCCATATTCCGATGTTTGAGGTATTTGCAGCTTTGGGTTGCAGTTGAACTTTAGTATCCTGGGGGACTCACACGAAATACTTAAAAGTTGTGAACTGTAGTCGTGTACCTAATATTTGAGTGCTGACGTGTGCTTTGCAAGAAATTTGAAAATAGTGTGCTTAGCATGTCTGCACCTTGGATGTATTACGCCAGTTACTAAAACCAAAATAGTTAAATAAGCATGTGCCTCTAGCACATCTATGCAAGATTAACTCGAAAGGTTTTATCTATTCATAAATACTCATGGTAATGCGAACCCACGCTGCTTAGTAAAATGTTGCTGGCAAAACTCTTAGTACAGCCAACGAATGGTCAATCTTTGTCTAGGACTGCTAGATGTATCGAATTTTTTAGTGCTGCCTTGGTGTAGGCTTTGGCCTGAAACTACAACATGGAGTATATTTTGATTCTGCGAATGGTGGGAAGTCGTGGTGTCAGCGGGTTCAGAACGCAAAATTCCAGAAGAATTAAATATTTAGGCGTCCGTGCAACAGGCTGTCTTTTAAGCAACTTTGCCCTTACAACACGAAATTGATTCGAAAGGTTTCAATTGCATAAAAGGCTGATGGAATTTCTACTCTTGACCAATTCTTACATACCTAATCTTTATAAGCCTAAAAGTTTACCAAGGATGATATCCTTTATCCAAAAAAATATTTCCCTTCCCCGTGTTTCGTTCAAATAACTATTGGTTCTACCCACTAAATTACTATCGGTGCAAAATACACCGGACTGTAATTTTTAATCCAATTCTGCAGCAATAACAACTTTTTCTAAGATATTTTGTATACTCTCCCTTGCTACCTTATTTTTAAAACAACCCCAATGTACTTGTAGTTAGTTCTTGTGACAGAGAAAATCGCAATCCACATACACATTTAGCTGTAAAAATATTTTAGGCTACAACGCATAGGAATATTTATTATGGGATATTTGTTAGGTAGGATCCGACACGTCCTGAGGCTCACGATACAGCCGTATAGTAAATGGAGTGAAAAGTTGATGGCTGTTCGTAATGTAAATCAGGCTTGGGTCAATTACATTTAAAATGTAATTAATTACAAATTACGAATTACACAGAGAATTTGGAAAGTAATTAATTACAAATTACAGAGCGAATTTGGAAAGTAATTAATTACAAACTACAAATTACAACGATAATTTGGAAAGTAATTAATTACAAATTACAAATTACACCAAGAATTTTTAAAG
>JAAXYW010002314.1:0-15958 GCA_036851895.1 Orthonychiurus folsomi
TTTCTTTGAGCATAAAGAATTGCTTTGGCAATAACATTAACATAAATTAATTTCGAGGTGCGCATGCGCAACGGCGCGCGGAATTTTAATTTAAGTGGGGCGTTTTAGGCCACCGGGGCAAATTAGCCTCTCCTACCATACATGTTTTAGAAGTTTATAATAACATGTTTATCCAAATCAAGGAGAAAATATCCAAAGAAAGAGATTCACTTTTACTTTTACTGCACATTTAATGTAGTTAGTCGGCATGAGTGCTAGCAATTCCAAAAACTAATGTTTGATTTACTCTTGCAGCATGTATACCGATCTCGAAATTACACTAAACCTGGGCAATACGTGAAGTGCTTCCACAACCCTGAGCGAGTAATTACTCTTCACAATCACTTCCCATTGGCCTGCCTCAACGGTTCCTGTACATCATATCCAGTCAGCACAGAATTTGCTCAACTCCAACATTACCGGGCGGACTGTGTTCGTGCCCTCAAAAACTGTGACAAAGAATATCGTCAAAATTCCGTTCAAGACACAACCATATGGAAATACAAAGATGAGCTCATTGAAAGAGCCAATCGAGTACTACGGTATTTGGGTTTCATTCCTTCAGGAAGCACTAGTACCATTACAAATGACCAGGGAGTCAGATGATAATTTGGTGTGCTGTAGCAGAGGTACTGACCACATTCATTTTAATTGTTCATCTGCTCGCATTTTATAAGAAATATTTGTGTGCTTCTGTTAACAATTCAAATTTACTGTCAGGAAAATCTAGGTTGTTTTTACTACTGGTCTTTACAGGGCATATGACATGTTCATGTCCACGTTACAAGACATATTTTTTAAGAAAATTAAGAAAAATTTTTGAAATTTTTTGGATTATTATTGTTTGAATAGTGTAATATATATTTTCGCTTGACCCCCTGTGCTGTGCCCTATGCAAGGCCATTTTGCATGAATTAGTCTGAAGCAAAGCCATAGTGGTTGATGGTAGAAGCAGTATTGCAGGGGTTATGAATTGCTTAACTATAAACGAGTCCTCTAGCAATGCACTAATGTATCGCGTGTTTGATTACAAAGTGATACGTAGAACTACAGTAGTTAGCATAAGACCTATATACAATCCTATAAGATTGGCAGGAATTTTATTTCGATGTTCACTTTGCCTATTTTGCAGCAAGTACCTGAATTCGGGTTGTACTTGAAGCACTTATTGTGTCTTTGCTTTGAAATGATTTTTTTAAACGTGATGGTATGTTAATTACATTAGTTAGTTTAAAACATATTACCAACATCTTTAGTTTCTTGAGCGCTTTTGTTTTAGATATTACACTTCAGCAATGGGCGCGTACGTATGTTATATATTTATGCTACATTACATAATGCAAATATCCAAACAATTAAGAATTTTATAATTGTTTGCATTGCTCATAAAATATCGACTGATTTTCGTGAATATGCGCCTCGATGCAAGTGCACGAATGAGTATTGTCAAATATTTGAGATTTTAATCATCGGAAATCTTAGCCTTCGTAGAACTTTAATTTTAATTATCTTGAATCTGGTGGGCATGCCTGCGCCCGTGAAACCCTGTGATTTTTATATTTTGTCTTAACTTATTTTTAACTGGACATAATTGACTTGTGATTTAATTTTCAAGTCAACAATTTACTTAAATGCAAATGTTACGGTTTCGAATTAAATTTTATCTAGATTACTGTCGTGTCCAATCAACTATGTATCCACGTTTGTAATTTTTTTATGCAAGGTATTTTCACTTGCTTTACCATTTGGGTAGTTGCGTTTAAGAGTTTTTTTAATTACTTATCGTGCATCGAATTTGCGTGTGTGTGTGTGTGTGTGTAATGCGGTAAATTGGAAAGAGTGAATTGTAAAGAATTGTTTACTTTTGAGTTACAATTTACAATTTCTGCGTTAAGAAAAAAAATCAAAATGTGGTCCGTAGTGTAGCTTAGCTTGTAGGAATTGAGAAGTATTATTCAGAAATTGGTTCACCTGTGAGTAAATGGCAAATCCATTTTCCTTTTGTGTTAGCTCAGAATTTGTATTGTAAAGAGTCAATGTTCTAGTCCTTAAATTCAAATTCGTTAAATTGCGAATAAGACTTATTCATTACTGGCCTACTTGGAGATGTTCATTTGCATTAAGATTTCTTGCTTGCTTAACTCTTTCATTTATTTATATATTTGAACTAATTAGCTAGTGCACTTGAAATTACCAGACTGTTTTTACATTGTTTCTCTATTCTTTTGCATTTAGTAATTCCTACGTTATCAGGGTTTAAAGTTTTGCTCAATCTCACGCCAGCTAGCCGGAATTTGGTTTGCATAAAGTTAACGTTTAATCAACGTGTAGTTCACATTTATGGACTTACAGTATTACACTCATGTTCAGGAATTGCTTCTGTTCGGGTACTGATTACTGATCGTTCATGCGGCGACTAAACTATTAGTACAATTTGAGCACAATTTTTTGGTTTTCAAGATTAAATGGTGATGGTGATAGCTATAAAGTGGTTGATATGAATATAAACTATAGAGTTGCCAGAACCAATGATAGTATTTAGCTACTGATAGTAGTGAGATTAAACTTTCTGCTGAGCGCCGCAGAATAATTGTGTTCAAGTTTAAAATTATATTTCATAAATCATAATCAATGGACAAAAGTCAATGTGTCACCGACAGAACCAGCTATGGATGAAGAGAGCTTAGACTAATAGTATAATTTGTTGTTTATGCACATTTACGTGTGAGCCACTCGGTGACACGATCTTCTATTAACGCATTTTTTATTCACATTCTGGAATGCTCAGTACTGCAGAGTTCATTGAATTTGTATTTCATCAGCCGTTAAGCAATTAAACTCTGGATTTCTTTTCGATCAATCAAATATGCAATAAAGATATTATACGCTTTGCTGTTCGTCGCTGCAACGTTTGTGGTGCAATAAAATGGAAAAGCAGTTGTAAATTTTATGTCTGGTTGTGCATTTACGCAATCATATTACACACTGACCAGCCAAATATCCATCACATCGCATTCTGCCTAACTTATCAACACTTGACTTGAAATCAAATTGCATAACCATTAATGTAGCCTGGAACTCTAGGTTTTGCGTATAAAATGTGAACTAAATTAATGCAACTGTCAATCTGAGCCTGTCCCTTAATTGCTCTACTCGTTGTGTTTGCACTTTTGGTTCGATCATTTTATTTTTTAAAAACTTCCTCAACCGGTTATTTTCTCTTCAGTTTCTTCAAGTTTGGTTAGTAACTTATTAAGGTTACAATGAAATTGACAACCGAAAATGGCCCGGACCGCCTTATTCCCGTGAAGGAACAGCATTTTGAACAATTACAAAAAATAATCAAAAATAGATTACCGGCGTCAGCAAATGTAACTTGGCAATATGTTCAAAAGCCTTAATAATTTGTTAATTATGAAAATCCCACATTTACAGCTCTACAACGCAATACTGCTGGTTCGAAACCAAGTAACATTCCCCATTACGATGTACACATATGACGGTGAATTGTCCGACAACTCTCTGGTTGTTTTTGTAATTCAGAGACCGGTGCGGTGAATCAATTCTAAGCAAAATTTCACAATTGACAACATAATATGGATATTAGCAATAATAATAGCAATTAACATGAATATATATCCTTGTTTTTATACAAATAGGATCTTGGCCAAGATATTAGCATTTCAGTGCCAGATAACCTGGTTTTAACAGAAGAAACCAAGTCAGCCTTTGCAGCATCTGCCGCAATCGATTGGGACAGAAAATACATGTTCGCTGGTGTAGCTGAGGAAATCGCAACTATGCTTGCAGACATCAGCGCAAGAATAAAAGGAAACGCCACGAGCGTAAACCCAAATTTCTTTTATTACATGGACAATGATGAGGCATCAAAACTTAATATAGAGTAAGTATTCCAGCAATGGCCAATGCTTTGATTTCTCATGGCTTGTAAAGAATGTCATAATGCATAACTCAGATTATAGACATGCTTTACTTGTGTATTTGTATTTTGTAGTGTACCCGACGATGGCCTGGAAATGCGCACATTAAACAGCGATACTGGTGTTAACTTTCTTGTAGACAATTGGAAATACAAATTAGATGGTTGTGCAGAATACACAAGGGACGCTGTTCGAAATTGTGAGTCTTCGGGAGTGTTTAGTGGAGAAACTTGTGTTTCCGGAATTATGCTGAACCATAGTGGATACCTTGGGATGTTGCACACTTCTGAAAAGTATCGCGGAAAAGGATTGGCTGTTCTGTGTTATAAGAGCTTGCTCAAATCCATTGCGCTCAAGGGGATGGTTCCTGCAAGTTGTGTTGAAATTAAAAACGTTAGTTCAAATAAATTTCATCAGAAGATTGGAATGAAAGTGTCCCATAAATGCATATTTGTTCTGTACTATGGAACGTAGTGGTGAAGCCGTATAATACAGCTACTACTGCATTGTCTTATTTCCAAACAAATAAAGAACTAGCCATTAATGGAATTTTCTCTGTACTCAGTATACTCAAATGCTCTCGTTTGAACAAAATGACCATAAATAAAATTAAACTAAAGATGCATTAAAAAATTAACTCGGAACTATTTGATATTTATTTTTTATGATCACACGCAACATGATGAAAATAGCTGATAAGCATAATGGCATAACCCCATCATAATAGCATGCATTTTCGAGTTCAGGACGGCTGTAAAACCAAATTTGAAGATTACACAAGCACATCAAATTGCCTGTCTGTATTTGTGCGACAGTGTTTTCCGTGAATCAGGTCTCACTCTTCGAGCTCGTGTCGCATTGATGCAAGGTACAAGTTCTTGTCGGGATATTGGATTAATAAAAATCATATTGAGATATTACATAACTGTGGCCTTTAGAGGTTCTTTGCTTGCCTTAAATATTCATGCCATTAGAATAAATCAATTTGTTGTCAGCATATCTGGTACTAGCTCCATGCTGTAAAGTAGACTTATAATTGACTTCGCTTATTTGTAACTTGTTTTAATTTTCCTTCGTAGTTCTGGCATTTTCATTACACAACACAAATACTTTGCAATCTACAATGAAGGATAAGACAATCGAGCAAGTGGGTATTGAGCAGGATCCTTTTGTTGAGATAAAGGAACATCAATTTGATCAGCTTCAGGAAGTGATAAAGAACAGACTGCCAAAAGCCGCAAATGTAAGTATGCTAACTGGTCATTGCATTGCCGTGATGCTTCTCTGAAAACAAAATTTAAATTGTAATTTCCTTTTATCTAGCTCTTCAACACGCTGCTGGTGCATAGGAGAGTTTCAATTCCAGTCAAGATGTATACTCTTCATGGGGATTTGTCTGTGGATTCTTGGGTCTTATTTGTGATTTACAGAGCGGTACTTTTATAAGAGATTTCAATTGAATATTTTACTGGGGTTGGCTTTACTTTAGATAATATTCTATTACTTCTGCAGGATTTTGGCCAAGAAATTTGCATATCAGCACCACTTGATCCCATTATAACAGATCAAATCAAATCTGCTTTTTCTTCAACCCACGCTATTGATTGGGATGACAAATTCATGATTGTTGAAGTAGAGTCTTGTGTTGGCCCAATGTTGATAGATATTAGTGGAAGAATAAAGGGAAATGCTACCTGCGTCTACCCTAATTACTTTTATTATATGGATGTAGAAACGGCTTCTAAGATTACTCTGGAGTGAGAAACACATCATTCACACAAAGATTTGTATGAAATTGATTTGAACATAATTTGATTTACAGTGTACCGCGGGGACTGGAGTTGAAAAATTCAATTTATGACGACGTCGGGATTGACTTTCTTGTTACCACCTGGAAATATTCGGTTGAAAACACAAAGGAATACACACGAGAGTCTGCCACGAAATGTGGATCTTCAGGGATTTTTGAAGGGGAGAATTGTGTGTCCGGAGTTATGTTGAATTATAATGGGTTACTGGGAATGTTATACACTTCCGAGAAATACCGTGGCAAGGGTTTAGCGCCGCTGTGCTATTTGAGTTTAGCAAAAAATATGGCCGAACAGGGAATGATCCCGGCTAGCACTGTGGAAATCAAAAATATTTCTTCTGTGAAATTCCATAATAAAGTCGGACTTACACTTTCCCATGAGTGCCTTGGTATTCAATATTGGGGAACTAAATGGTGAAATAAAGAAAAATAAAGCAAATATAAAAATACAAAAGTTTACAATCTCCTTTAACTTTCCCTATTCACCTTTTTGAAATTTCTCAAGTAAAATATTCCGAACTAGAATACCAGAAACATGTATTGTCCCTTGGTTTATGCAAATTTCTGATTCAGAACAAAACCGTTATAAAATAAAACTGATTAGCGAATTGATGTCTAGCTATAACTCTGGCTAAGTATTACAATGCATACGTACTCATCCTTTTTCTATTTATTCTTCGCCATTCATTCCATTCAAAGTAAGTAAACTAAAGCTATCGGCTATTTAGCTCCCTGGTTCCAGAACATTCTAAAAGCTAAAGCTCATAGATATCAATTCTATTTGTACTAATTGAGATGAAAGATATTTAAATGATAAACAAATTTTTTTTAACCACAAATTTACCTTTAACCTTTGCAAGTTATTTTAAAACGTTTCAGTAAGACCAGAACGTTGTAATTATCTGCTATCAGTGTTCAGGAATTTTAATCAAATACAGGTCCAAGTCTGATGCAATACAAGGTCGAATATTAAAAATTCTTTACACAACATAAATGGCATTACTTGATTCTTTGGCTGGTCAGTAGTGCTAACCCTTGATAAATCATCATTTGCACGCGTCCCACAACATGTGAACTTCTGCATCCCATCAACAAATGTCAAATCATTGTGAAATATTGGTTATAAAACGGTTGCTAGCAAATGCTTGTTGTTTAGTCGCCTTGAATTCACCACGTTAGACGCATTTTTATACCAGAGCCGCTTAAATCAGCCGAAATAACGTTGAGTTGTTTGTATAATGAAGGATACACTAAAAACTGTAGATCAGGATGAATTCAATCGTGTTGGTGTGGAAGATCTTGACAAAATTATTTTAATTCTAAGAAGCAGATTGCCGCGATGTGCTCATGTAATTTATTTTCAAATTTGCTATATTACACTGCCTATTTAATGAACATAACACAGTGACTATATGCTGTTAGGTATAAAAAAACTAAATGATTTTTGCCACATTAGATGTACAACACAGCTATGCTCTTGAAGGAAATCAAATTTGACGTTAGCTTCTTCACGCTGTACGGGGATTTGTCTCATAACTCCTGGATTGTGTCCACTATTGAGCGACCGGTAATGAATGATTTTGGAATTTGGTTTGCTTAGCATGACGAACGCCATTCACAAATTTATATGATTTCTAAACAGGATTACGGGAAAGACATTAGCATCTCCGTTCCACTCAACCCAGTCGTAACAGACAAAATAAAAAGCGCATTCCAAAATACCTCAATATTTGATTGGAATAATCGCTATATGTTTACGGCTATTGAAAATTCAATCACAGCTATGATTGTTGATGTTGCGGCTGTCATAAAAGGAAATTCCATCACCGTCTTGCCCAGTTTTGCTTATACTATGGATTTAGAATATGCCACTCGCATTGAAACTAAGTAAGTCACAAATTTCAGACTTCCTTGCTGCAAGTGCTCTGCCAAATCTGTTGTGCTCATGCATTAGTGGTACACCAGATTATGGATATACAAAAATCTATTTGGTTGACTTCAGAATTGGTTTTGATTCTATTAAATATGAGTTTTATAATTGATACCAAACCCGATACGGTGTATTTAGACTGCCAGCCGGGTTGGAAATGAGAAATTTAAACAACGAAACGGGAGTCGACTTCATTTTAAAAACTTGGAGATACTCATTGGACGGAAGCAAGGAATACATACAAACTGCAGTGAAGGCTACCAGATCCTGTGGATTATATCAAGGCGAAGAATGTGTTTCGGGAATTTTGCATAATTTCAACGGTTTGCTTGGCTTGCTCCACACATCAGAGGCACACAGAGGAAGAGGATTAGCTCCAATTTGCATGAGACAATTATCAAAAAACGTGGCAGAAAGTGGAATGATCCCTGTCAGCACAGTTGAGAAACAGAACGTAACATCCATCGCGTTTCATGACAAAATTGGAATGACAAAAGCCAACGAGTGTGTATTCATATTTCACAGTGCTTACAAATGGGCAGCAAAGAAATAAATTCTACGATTTGTGTTTACTAAACATTCATGCTTGGGGTAGAATTTAATTGAAAGCAATGAGAACTCAAAAAAATTAGAAAACAGTTATTAATTTATAAAACATGTGCTAGATCAATCTAGCGTTTAATTGTTAACGAAAAATCTAAACCACGCTTTAGAAGACGATTGCTGCAATATAGATGCATTTTAAGCAGAAACCGCTTATCTGGCGACAAGAATTTATTTCTTATCTTTTTTCGCTCCCTTCCTTGTATGGGAGAGTGTTCATCTGACATAACTTGAGCACGACAGAAATTAATATGAGCTCTAATTGGGTTTATCAGAATAGCTAAGAATACACATATCAATGTGCCTGTCATATTGTGAAAGTTATGTTTATGATGACCTAAATAAAATAAACCAGAACACATGTGTATTAAAAGTAGGAACTAACTAAGATTAAGACATGCTATTAAAGGGCTGGAATGTGGCTATATGTGGAAACAATTGAATATGAAAGCAAGAAATCAACTACGAATACATTTAGTCATAAGAAATCCCCAGTTGAAAGAAATTTCTGCTGCGTCAGAAAAGTAAAACGGAGAAGGTTTTATTCTTATTCTTCATTTTGTAGCACAGCAATAACAGAACAATCTTTTTAAATCAAAAACATACAACTCGACATCACTTCAGAGCAAAACTAACTGAAGGTTAGCCTTGTTACAATAAAAAAATTATTAAATGTAAATGCCAAATTAATTGCGGATGCAGAATAAACACACTAATGCAAAAGCTTTGTCTGACCAACAAACTGTTGAGCGGCAGATTGGCATTTATTGGAATTAGATGCTCACATAGTCCCTCAGGCTAAATCTTGGAAATTTGGGTGGAGTAACAGCAACTCGGACTCTTTCAAATCCACAGCCCAGAACCCTGTCATTTGGCAATGGTCTGTCCAAAGCGCCACCGTGTCCAAACATTCGACGTCTTTCCCGAATCTCCTCTACTCGTTGGAACAACTTTACTCGGTATTTGACAAGGAAGAAAAATCCTATTGCCTCCAATCCGCATACAACAAAAACCAAAACAAACAGCACGTAGTCATGATCTTGAAGCCAAGCCATAATTGTAGCATTCGTTGTCAATCCTTCCGAGACTGCTGAAAGTAAACTTAGAGTTAATAACTATCGACTAATTGAAGAGTAAAAGTTCTACCAAGAGCATCGATTAAAAAAATGAAACTACTAAATGAAAAATGCAAGTTTATTGCTTTATAAAATGCTCAGTAGTGCGCTTTACTAAGTCATTATGAGCTTACCCATTCTGGAATTATAGTCAAATTATTTCGTGTAAGAAGAAAATTGGCGAACAATTGTAACGTCATTCACTGGGCTTTGAATTCAAGCAACTAAATACTAGTCGTGTGGTGCAGCAGAATCGAGCCCTTGTGAATATTGTTTTGACTGTATTTCGTTTCCTGCCTTTAATTGCTGACACATCAGTGGCCAAGAAATGCGGCCGCTGGATCGTCTGACATTTCGGAGTGATCCTATGATCCCTGTTCGTACAAGTCGCTGGGTTGCATGTATTAATTTGTGTGGTACGATTGTACAGCGCTAATCATCGATCATTGCATAAAACACACGTACGTTTGCTCCAAGAAATTGTTATTGTCAGCCGCTATCTACGTAGAATTGACGAAAAACTACGTGTTGAATTTCCAGCCGTCGTACTGTGTCCTCGCGAAAGAGAAATAATATGTATATCCCACGCCACTTAAATTTGAACTAAATGAGTCGTGAGAAGAGCTTCCGGGTAGCCAGGAAACTATAAATGTTAAATAACTAATTTTGCAGGCAAAGCTGCAACATTTTTAAATTCGAGTACAAATCAAACTCTAAATTTTTAAAATGCAATTATATTCAGTAGCTATGACACTACAAACTTGTTTGTAATTGTTTACAATGAAACTGTAGTTTCTCTACTGGGCTCGTAACATGGTTACACTACGGGTTCGGGTTCCGTGTTTGCCATTGTTGGGAAGAGTAACATTTGGACCAAAACCTCTTTTCGTTCCAAGAAAAGGTGTTTAAACAAAAACTAATGGATATTGAAAAAACGGAGGCAAAGAAGATGTCTTCTGCTGCTATTTGAGTACAAAGATCCAAGTTATGAATGTTACAAATTACTGGAAAGATTGCCTAAACGTGTGCCGGACATGAATGACAAAATCTACGGGTTGAATGAAATTCTCTGCCCGGAGAATATTTACGGGTTAGTTAAGCAAACAAGCAACTGAGGTGGGGAATAATGTAAAATGTAACTTTAATATTACTAGTTGTTGCAGGACTTTGGAACGACCCCAGCACCGTGTTGAAGTTTGTGGACTCAACTTCAAAATCTTGCCAAACCAAGGAGGACGTTTCACCCTATACCGTGCAATAGCTCAAGCAATTTTTGATAATGAATCCGACTACAAACTCGTTCAGAAAAAAGCCATTCGCTACATTGACCGGCACTGGGAATATTATAGAACGGAATTATTTAAGACCTACAGTGTTGGGTTGGCGGATAGAGGTGGGACCAAGTCGGCCCTAGTGTTGGGTTTGGTTAGCGGATCTAGTAAGCCTTCGAATGGTTGATCTTCCTTACGCTTTCTCGTCAGTAGTGTTGAGTTATTGTGTCCACAAAATAACCTTGAATGGACGCGCTTATTCAGCGACTAATCCGATCCCCGATTATCATGTGTTTTTTTTTATTTTAATTGTTCGACAACGCAAAGAAATAATGCATTAAAGATTAACAAACCTAAATTCTATTTCTATAGTACTAACATAGACTAAGCTACTTAATCAAAAGACGCCTTTTTCTTCTTATTTTTCGGCTTGAAAGCGTAACTTTCATCACGAGCCCTTTTGGTAGAGCTATTATTTTGAGTGCCCGGTTCACCGTCGGAATACGTTGGAGTGCCCGGTTCACCGCGGGTGTAAGATGGAGTCACTGGGGTACCATCCGAGTAGGTCACAATTGTGAAGCGATCACCATTTTGATCCTCCATTTGCCTCTCGACCACATCGCGTGGTTCTAGAATAGACGGCACTGCTGCATCTGTGTAAGCATCGTAGTCCGTCAGAGCAGGGACAACTAAGTCACCGTTATCCGAAGCAGACTCTGTCGTGGTAATGGTTGTGACTCTTTTGGTACCACTCTGCTCTTCATTGGGCTTGGCTGCATCATTTGCTGGAGCGTTACTATTTGCAACTTTGTTTTGTGCGGCTGGCTTTTGCTTTGGTGCAGGTTTTCCTGTTTTCTTAGGTTTACTTAGAGCAGGCATCTTTGTCACTATCGGCTTCTTCTTGGGGGCGGCTTTCTTTTCCTTTAGTGACGGTGCAGGTCTTGTCGTCCTCTCCGTGTCGGTGGAAATTTGCGCATACCCAACGGGTTTATTCGTCTTTGTAGCAGGACCAGCCCTTGGTACTTTTGTGGAAGTTGGTGGTGACGGAAGCTCGGCCAAAATAATTGCCTTTTTTGCCTTATTGGCCAAATGAGTATTTTTGGGCATAACTCTCTTCTTTGGTGCAGACTTATTTGAGGTCATGCGCCTCTTCGGAGAAAGAGCAGCTGTGGCTGGCTTTCGAGCACCACTGAACGGCTTAGGTGGCCTGGTTTTCAGCCTTTCGGTGGGGTCATAGCTTTTGTCAATTTCAGAGTCATCACTTGGCTCTCTCTCTGAACAGGTAGAAATAGTGTCGGCGTCTGAATCCTCAGTGCCATCAGACCCTGTCTCGTCTGGGCCTTCTTCGGCCTCACTAACTGCAAATTTCCTGCGTGGACCATCTTCGTCAGATTCTGAAGAATCTGAACTATCCGATGCATCTGAACTATAGCACTCTAGTGAATGACAGCATACTTATTAGACTTGCGAAATCTCAACATGAGCTATTTTTTCAAAATTCTTATTACCCAAAGCTCGTGCTGATACACGACCAGGGCGGTCTTGTACGTCGTCCTCTTTTTGATCTTTGTCCTCATCATGATCATATTTAGATAAATATGATCTTTTACGCTCCTCTAGTGCATGAACGCATACTTATTAGACTTGTGAAATCTCAACCCGAGCTGCACTTCCGAAAAAATGTTATATACCTGAGCTTTGTTCTGAAAAACCGTCAGGGCGGCACTGCACGTGGTATTCTTTCCCATTTTCTTCGTCCCCACCATTATCAGATTCGTTCACATCATTGCCAGATTCATCTGAACATATAGCCGACTTGCAAACAAACGAATATTTGTCACACATTTGATGTTTCAACAACCTATTCTAAACAGCCATACCTATGCTTCCTAATTTATCACTATCAGGGCCGTTATGAACTTCATTTTGTTTGTCCTTATCGTCAATACCAATGTTCTTATCCAAACTTTCATCATTTTCCGATTCGTCATCTTCATCGCTTATCCCGTCAGCATCATTTAAGGCTAAAAAACATATTTTTAGTGTGTTACTTCAGGCATACCCCACACAAAACTTACGGTTTTCGGAATAGTAATCACGGATCATTTCCATCGTGTTATCAAGGAACCGTCGGTATGATTCTCCCCTTCGGTGTGTCATCCAAATCTCATCAAGTTGCTTCACGTGCTTCTTGTTCAAATCGCCCCGCTTAGCAACCAATTTAGCGTGCTGCTTGCGCTGAGCCAAAGCCTTAAAAAAGTATGTATTTAGTTCATTCATTTCATAGGTTAGGTTAGAGGTTAGTTTAGGTTGATTACAGCCAATTTCTCTTCTCTTGCCGACAAGATCGTCCTCAATGCGATAACATATTTGTCAACTTGTTTATATTCCGCCCTTATATTTTTCAGATTTTTTGTCTCTTGTATGTTATCAAACCCGGCTGTTGCCAAATCCAATGGAACATTGATTTTTTCTTCAATGAGCTCCCGGGATCCTTGCGCTGCATAATAAATAAAATTTGGTAATTATCATTTCCAGTGCGAATTCTTTTAGCCTTACCTTCAACTTGAGCAATGACAAGTTCTTGAACACGAGAGTGGGGGGTCTTTAATGGCGAACGCGTATTTTTCTTCGAATTGAATAGGAATTTCGATTGTGGCTTCCATGTCAAACTTGATCTTGTACTTGTCATAGGTGCTGGCCCAGTGAGCTAAAGCTTCGTCTATTCTATAATTGAAGCTGTTGGTGGACGAAATTGGAGGCAGAAAATCTTCAATTTTGGCGTCTGTCCCGTTTCTGCATCCTTAAGCATAAAAGTGTAGTGTTTAGTTACGTTATCAATACTCACGTCATCAAACCATTTCAAGTATGCTTTTTTACTTATTAGCACGACCAGGAGATTAACCATGAATCCGGACATATCGAACACTTTGTCTGTCGGGGTCCTTTTCTTGTTGTCCAGGAAACCCGTCATCATTCGGAAAAGGCCGGTTAAGTGGGTCTGTCTTCTTCCGCTGGTGTACTTTCGCTCGATCTTTTGATAGATCCACCACCATCCGCGCGGACTCTTCACTTGTTGTCCTTGATTCCAGGGTTTGGGGTCAGAGAATGTGATGATATTTTAAAAGCACGTTACGTGAATTTTGCGAACAAGGGGAAATACAACTCATCACACATTGAGCTACATGCCGCAGCAAGACGATTTAAGTTTGACTTCGGCATCATGATTATAGATGAGAACTATCCATTAAAAGTGCACAATAATATGCATGAGCCTGAACATATTACAAATGATAGAAAATATTACTTTGGGGCGACGGGGACTCAACAATTACTTACAGTCATTTCATGGAAATCCCAAACGGGATTTACGATGAAAAGGTGAAGCAGGTGCATGTGTTTCCCAGCGGGTAAAACTACCCCACAACATGAGTAAGCAGATTTAGCTGATTGTGACTGTTTTATTTAATCCTTATGCAATATCCAAACTAACAACTAACAACACATTTATAAAGGGGCTACGTGACTTCGCATTGCTTTAATTGAACTTGATGAGCGAGAGTTTTACTACAGAAAGACGTATGAAAATACACTGTATCATATTTTGTCTACAACCATGTTTGGAAATGGTCTTCAAGAACACGAATTAAGACACATAGTACAGCTGCGTCACAAAATTCTGGCTCCAGTTCGATTATCTGCGACCAAATACTTTCAGCGGAATTTTAAACCCAGACTCTCAAAGAAGGACGTCAATTCTAGCAACCTATTTGAATCAATAGTACGTTCAGAACTACTAAACAGGGGAGCATTAACGAGCTTCGTATTGCCGCTGAAGCATTTCATTTCTCATTTACGCTCTTCGGATTGGATGCTAGCAATAACAAGTTTTTCACGGAATACGATGCTGATAAGAGTTTACCTGAAGATGAAAATCACTTGCCAACACAAGCCAAAATTGCCCGGGCTAAATTTCAATTCCATAAGATACAAGACTTGTTACTAGGAAAATCCACAGCTTCTCAGGACCCAGGACTCATGACTCAGGAGGTCGCACCACAAATCCAACACGAAAAAGAAATCCACCTCGGCTCGCTCTCACTCTCCTTGTAAAGGCTGATGATGAGTGTAACTTTACTTGGTACCGCCTTCAAGAATCAGCATCCCTTATTACAGATGAGCTCCCAGATGTCACGATTTCTCACTGCAAAAATAAACAAAGAACTCCTGGAGTAAATCCTGAAATCAAACGTCCTCGTCCAATAGTATCCCACTGTATTACGACCCAGTACAAAAGACGAAATCCATATTTAATGGTATTCGATTCATCTTGTGAAATTTTGATTAAATCAAGAATGATTACTAATTGCTAATTTAAGCAGGAGTTAATTTAAGATTAAACTTCTTATATATGTTCTGGTTTTAAATTTCCAGCACTTTGGCGTAAAGCCAAACAAGAAGAACACATAATACTTCCATCTCCTGAAAAAAAGAAAATTAAACGTCACGGTTAACTGACGCAGAGGAAATGGGATAGGCTACATCCAAAAGTAACAAGGCCATTCAAAACCAATTTCAAGAGCTTGGAGCATATTTTGGGAAATAAAACGAAGCCACTCATAGTTGTCGCACCCTTGAATGATTACAAAGTTGTAACCGTACACAAATCAAAGCCTTCGACAATGATGCTCCTTGAACAAAGGCAGGCAAGGATTGATGCCGGCCATATTCCTGATGAGCCGATTCGGAAGCAGAACGCAGGTTTACTTACTTCGCAGAATGTTCAGCAGGTTTGCAAAATCAAAGTTTGCCCCATAAGATTTGGAATATTTTTATAATATAATATAATTTTTGTATAATTTTTGTAATTATTTCAGTATCGGGTCCTGCTTTAGCGCAGATGTGTAGGCGTCAAACACGTCCCAAACAATCTTTTCGTATGCCTAAGCGATGTGTATAAGCAATACAATCTTTGGGTAAACCTAAACAACGAACATTTTAAGTCACATGCCAAAGTATAGTTAGTTCATATGTGCGCTGTGCCAGCAAAATAAATGCTCTCGTAAATTGATCAATTTTCTAAAATAGTCTTTAATGAATTAAAATACGTTTACACATGCATTCACATGATTGATTCACACAAGCTCAGTCGCTGTAGTTAGCATAATCCAGTGATTAATGAGAGCGACCCCAAGTTCACAATTATATCCTGAGAAGTGTAGAAGTCAATGATAATTCACCAGGTTTTT